>JAINUV010000759.1:0-40038 GCA_020205505.1 Panax japonicus
CTAGTATGCTGATATTAGACCAAAGGATAATAGAAGCAACTAACTCCACCATAAAATTTACTCTTCCTTAATCAGCGAAGGTAATTTAGCCGTTTTTTCTTCTTCTTTTTTTTTTCCTTTTTCTTTCTCTTTGGGAAGTATTGTGGTGTATAAGTTGCTACTTTAGCTTCAATCACTTCTTTCCTGTTACGTAGTACAAGAAACCGAGCGAGAGCATTCCAGTTTCTTTGCCATCAATGATAACATCACCCATATCAAATTATCAACAACATGAGAACAAAAAGTTAGCAAAGAATGAAGATATACCAAACATATATCAGCAGTTTGACGTAAAAGGTCATGACAAACCAACCTGCCAATAGCCTTTGTGTGTCACTGGGACATAAGTGTGTTTACCGTTGCAGTGTTTAGGATCAGACCCACCAAACACTATTTCACCCCCTTCTTCTTCCTGCGTGTTTCGATTGAGCCAAAATAAAAAAACTGGCTCCTTAACAAGACCTTGTGATAGACTCCACGGCACGCTTGCGTGAGGTGGTCGTCGTCCCGATCGTTTCTAGCACAGTTGTTGGGTGAATTGCTTGCAACACCTTAACCCCTCGCCTATATGTAGACGGTAATCTTGGTACAATTGCTCGCGTTCGGAATTCTGCGTTGAATGGACACCAACGACACATTGATCCCTCGCTTATATTGAAGCGGTAATCTCGGTACAATCGACGATTGATGCGGTAGAAGACGCCACACACAACTATGAATTGTTGTATGATAAGTCAAATTGAATCTCAAAGAAATAACTAAGAATTCGTGGATGAGATACTAGTGAATATCCTTGTCACGTAGTGCTTAGATAATTCAGTGATGTGGATTATTTATTGACTTGAGTCTCAGCGATAAAATTGTTGATAAACTTTTTAAATAATATAAGATAGTAGATATCATGCTCTACTTGACTCTTCTAATGGATTACTTGTTCCGCTGCAATTAAACTTGATGTTTATTAAATTTTATCAGTTTAACACTGTTGATGGCTAACGATAATTTATTCTGCATTATCTTAGTCATAAAATTTTTTACTGGGCTAGTTGAGCTCACCCTTTTTGCTTTCATTGTTCTCTTCAGGAAATGAGAACGTTGTAAGACCCCAACTTTTATGAATAAAGATTAATTTCTATAATTATCATTTTTAAATATTATGGAATGAATTTGATATAATGTTATAGTTGTGGGTAATATTTACAAATTTTTCAAAGTACGCAAGTTGTTATATTATATTCGATTGGTCGAAGAAGATTCATTTTAACAGAGAATATTTGTACGACGGCATAATCATTGGTGGACCCCACAACGGAATTATTGTCAGATTGAGAAAATGACAAAAACATTTTATGAATAAAACGACGAAAGTTTTACCGTTAATACTGTTGAACTACTCGGTAGTAAAAGTACAGTAATACGCGTGGTTGTATAGTAGAACACGGTATTGATTATTAATGCTTACGTGAGAAGTCACTTAGTTTTGTTCAACTATTACTATAGTAATTGTTGCATAGTATCTCATGTTATTTGATTCAATTATTGTCGATACTTTATATATTATTAAATCAATAATTTAGATGACAGAGTTATTAATATTATTATTTGCAATATTAACGATGTCTAGAAGTTCTGCCAAGGAGAGGTTTGGTCACCTAATTGCGCGCCAATAGGGAGAAATCCTTATTGGAAAGCCCCCTCTTTCCTGGAAACGACCTGGTCGATTAATATTGTGAATTATAATAATGATGATAAATGTTGTTAAAAATATTGAGGTAATTTTTATGAGGTATTTTGTTACTTATTATTTAGATTTTCACACACTCATTTTTCAAAATTATCGGAAGGAAGTTATAAAGTATATATATATTGGACATGTTTGTGTGTGTGTGTTTACGTGTGCGTAGGAATGTCTGTGTGGTAGTGGGTTTTGGTGGAAAAGTGGAATGGTTGATAGTAAATGTTGATTGTTTTATTATAAATTGACTAATGGTGGTGGGAGATTTTTATATATATATATATATATATATATATATATATATATAATATGCATTTTTTGTTTTGCATGCAATTATTTTCATCCGTGATTATTGATAGACAGCTGTGAAATTGTTCATGTTGCGTCCGTGATAATTCCTCACAGTGCCCCTTCAATTCTCCTATAAATAGGATGCTTAGTTAGAATTGAAAACACACCAGAAATTTTAGAGAATTCTCTTCTATAAGCTTTGAGTGTAGTGCAAATTTTCTTAAAGAATATCTTCGCCCTACCAGTCGGAATACATTTCTTTTACGGTAAGGGGTATTATTTCTTTTGTATTCATGAAGAGAACTTCTGTTATTCCATTCTGTATTATTTTGTTGGAATAACCTGTATACGCGGGCTACTGTGACAACCCGAGAAATTAACCAATTTATTAAAATCTTAAATGATTGATTTAAGGTCAAATAATAGACCTAGACAGAAAATAAGTGTATGCGTTTGATATTATTAGGGTGAAATTTTGATGATTTCAAAATTCTGTGAACGATATAGGTGAATTATTCAAGATTAAGAGTATACGAGAATATGTTCTGTGAATATGATAATATTTGTGTACAGAATGTGGATAAGGATCAAATTTTGATCAAGATTACTTACATAGGTGACAAACCCTAAATTCATGATAAGAATATGGTGATTAAGTTAGAAAACCCTAACGATATGTTCAGAAACCCTAATTTTAGTATCGAGAATTTAAACCCTAATTTGGAAATCCTATTACGAAGTATTAAACCCTAAGGGTTAAAAAGATGTGTGTAAGGAATATGAACATTATGTGATGGTTTATATTTGTTTATTATATAAACAAACAAAAGAAACTAGTGTAACCCTAATTATATATATTAGGAATGAAAGATTTAATAACTTAAGGGTTAAGGAAAAAGAGAATTGTGGTATTTAGAATACTTAATATTTCTAGGACATTTATTTTATATATCTCAAATGATTAATTTTATAACATAATTATAGAAAGTCTAATTGGGTTAAGAAAATAAGTGGGCATGAGTAAGGATTTGTGTTATAATTGAGGAAGTAAAAACCCTAATTAAATGAATTGGATTGGATAAGAATTAAGGTATTGAACTATGTATATTTTATAGCCCAAGTGTTGGCCAATGAAATTAGTTAGAGGCCCAAGCAATACATTAATTGACTGGCTCAAATATTTTTCTTCATAAGCCCAAAAGATTTAAGGGTGGCCCAAACTTAGAGCCCAATTGAAGGAAGGACATGATTGACATTTGATATTATTAAAAGTGTTGGACTATGATTGATTTACATGGCCGGTGGATAGAGAAGGAAAAAGGAGGAGAGATTGAGCATGTGACTAAGATTTATTTTGGTCTCTTATTCGTCTAAAGTTGGTCACCAACTCTCTACCAACTCTCCTACCAACTCTCCACCAACTATCTACCAACTCCCACCTACTCCTCTTATGTGTCATTATTTTATTTATCCAACATCTTTGTTCATGCTTGTAAGTAAAACTTTGGTAGTTTAGTGGGAGAAAAGGACAGAATTATATGCAAAAACATCTCCCACTTTAAGCACCACACATGTGGTAAAAGGATAGTTCATTAATACAAGCTAGGTGTCCAATGGTTTAAGGAGCCACATGATATACTAATCTTCCACATGTTTATGATTAAGAAAGAGAAAGATAGAGTGAGTGGGGAGATGATTATTAGATATACAATTATATCTATTCATTTTTACAAAGTCACCAAAGTTATTTCATCTCTCTCATGATATCACTTTCTTTTTGGCCAATCAATAATTTAATTAAAGCCCAAAAATTTGATCCAAGTGAGGAGGGACATTTTTGAAAAAAGAGATTTAATCAAACTTGGTAGATATTGGCCACATGGCCGGGTAATGGAAGAGGTGAAAGGAGAGGGAGATGTGCATGCACATCATCCATTTATACACTACACAATTGGCAAAAGATAATTCACCCAATTAGGCGAGGTGTCACAATTTTTTTAATAAGGTAGCTTGCATATCTAGCCTTGATATTGGTTTGGTGACCAACCCTAAACCCTAAATGCTCCAAACCCTAAAGTCTAAGGGTTTCATCAAATGCCAAATTCTAGAAATATATGGAAATGTCCAAAATGCCCTTTTTACATTTTTTTTATTATGTAACTTGTGAATCTTGCCTTATCTTTGGTTGTTCACCAACCCTAACCCTAACCTAGCATAGCATGTGACTAAAAGCCATACAAATCAGCTACTCTTGCCATCTTGCAAACTTAGATGCATTCAATCAAAGTTTTATAACTTAAAACTTAAGTAAAGTAACTTACTTTACTTACAAAACCAACCTAGACCTTCTCTCTCTTCATGTTTCGAAATTTAGAGTGAGAGATGAGAGGAGTATGTTCGGCAGCTCCTAGGGAGGAGAAGGAGAGAAGATTTTGATCTTTCTTTCCATTCAAGATCCATCTCATAACTTAGAAGAAGAAGAAGAAGAAAAGGAGCATGAAAAATCAAAGGTATAAACCCTTTTTGTTCATGTAATTTTTGGTTGAAGATCAAACCTTGAATTTATAGTTATAATCTCAAAAACCTTAGATCTATGTGTTAATGAGTGTTTCATGTTTAGATCTAACCATATTGAGTGTTGATTTGGTTGAAATCAAAAGGAATTGAAAAATAGAATTTTTCCGGAAAAGTTTAAAACTAGAAAGTATGATCTAGCATTTGATTCTTGAAATCTATGATGGATATTTGTGATTTATGTTCTTGGGATGCTAGATCTATGTGTGTAGGATAAAACCCCTTTGGAATTACTCAATTATGTTGAATATTGAACAAGTTATGGGATTTCTCCCAAACTACACAAAGGTAATAAAAATTGTTAGAATGACAGTTTGTAACAGCCACTTCCGGGCTAATTTCCGGGAGCTTAACATGTCCAAATATGGATTGTGATAGATGAAAACTGAAGATCGGAAAGATACAAATCCAACAAAATTGACGGATTGTTAATCGGAATTACAGATCTCATTGTATTTAAGATTTAGTAAAGAACTCCAAAACTGTAACATGGCAAAAAGTTTCTGTCCAGATCTGTCCAGGGGCTGTTTTGGCAACTTAAATTGTGAAATAAATTCCGGCCTTTTGGAAAATGAAAATATATGGTATTATGTAGCTCATGTCCAAAAATGAGCTAATTCCGAGTTAAAACGACCAAGTTATGACCATTACAATTTTTGTGATTTTCCGACAGAAATCGCTATAAACGGAGTTCTACAACTCTGATTGCCACGAAATTTAAAATGGAGCATCACGTTAACAAATATAAGGTTATCCCAAGAGATGGGAATGTTTGGAGTTAAGCACGAGGTAGCTAATTTCTTAAGCTACGCACTAGAATTAATTTTTGAAAAATATCAAAGGAAGTTGGAAAATTATGGAAAAATAATTTTTGTGGATGAAATATGTGTATATATGTTTGGACTAAGGATAGAAAAATAATAAACTGATTTGGTATTTTCGTGATACGAATTTAGAATACAGCTTGCTGGATTATATAATTTGTGATTCCAGTTTGCTGGATTGAGAAATAGTTTACTGAAATTGAAAATATGTTAAATCCAGTTTGCTGGATTGTAGTTTAGATGGTTGGATTTGGAATTCAGGTTGCTGGATTTGGAATTCAGGTTGCTGAGTTGGTAATTTAGTTGCTAGATTTAGAATCCAGGTTGCTGGATTAGTATTTGACTTATTAGATGTTAATGAATACTTATGAAATGAAAACGCGAGTGTTAAATCATATAAATGTGACTCTATGGCATGATTAAGCGCTTAGGAAGAGTTTAATTGAACTTAAACTCGATATTTGTCTGACTAGACCGTCGAGATGATAAAATTATGTCGGTATCAAATCAAACTTAATAGTCTAATTTGATGCTAAGTCTTATGTGTATTATAGACTGATAGGATTATGTGCTATGTGTTTAGGTTATTCTGTGGATATAAATATAACAATATTATACTATGATAATATTATTCTAATATTGGAGATCTATATTACTAATATTAGGTCTTCGGGGTAAAGCGTTATAAATTGTGTTGCGGTAATCAACGGTTCAGGCAAGTTTCTTTGTACTTACCTCTAATAAGAGTGTTTTATTCAAGCTTATGGTTAATCATTGCTGATTGCCACAAAAATTGTACTCTGTACATCTTGCATGTATAAGTGAGGTATGAAAGGCTGATCACCTTCATTACCAGTTGGTTCAGAAATGTTTGTTCATGTTTAAAACTTGTTCAGTCAAAAGTTTGTTCGTGCTAGTTCTCAATTATATTGATGAATTATAGCCAGCTTATTATTCATACTCTTCAATCATGATATATCGTTATATTGTTGTATTTAAACTTGCTGGGCAACTTTCATGCTCACCCTTGCTATATCATGATAAAACATTGCAGATAAGGCGAACGTGTTCGGATACAGAAAAAAGATAATGACAAGTTCAGCTTGGGATATAAAGTGCGGTTAGTTTGTAATAGCATATTTTGATAAATGTGTTGTATTTTAGATAGTTTATGAATTGTGTAAAAGTTAAGGTTACTCGACCTTGGGGATAAGTGTGTAAAGTTTAATGTATAAACAATTTATGTTTATATCTTCCGTAAACAGTTATAGAAATAGTATACCGGATCTGAGGTGATTTGGGGCCCGGATTCGGGGCTATCACAGTTGGTATCAAAGCTGTTGGTTATGAAGCTTAGGTAGGAATACCTGAGACCAATAACCGCAGTGATTAGGATAAGACTAACTCAAATAGAGTTAGTTGGTGGGTAAGATTCAAAGACGAATCTCGGCGAGTGTAAAGCACAGAGTTCCCTAACTCTGATAATAAAGTTGAACAGTAATGGTGAATAGATCGAGTCTAAAAGACTGAAAGTGCAGGGATAGGAGATCGTAAAACAAAACGATCATAGTGCATGGAATTGAATCGATATGATCACCCCGTGATCTGATAAGGTTATGATAGCTAGAAATAATCAATCTGATGATTGAAAAGATTACAGCAAGATGTTGTGTATCAGTTGTACTATGAAATTGTACTATGAAAACTCATGAAAGAGTTATGGATTATTGAGAAGGGGGTTAAGTATTATGTGGGGATTCAATTGAGGACTCTTGTCGGCAGCTGAGTTGTATGATTCCTTGTATGGGCGGGGAATTTGTACTTGGTTTTAGAATCACTTAGCTTCCTGGTCGATGTAGTGGTTAGGTTGATCAATTCTTTGTATGGGCGGGGAATTGTCCGCTTAGCTTTCTATATTGATTAGTGGCCGAGTTTGGTTTGACAACCACTTAGTTTCTAGCATTGATAATCATTGAAATGTTGTGTCGCGCTATTTGCTATATGCGTGTTAAGAGGGTGATTCATTTCTCATGTGTATAACAAATAGATAGATCATAGGTAGAGGACATATGGTTAAGTGCGAGTTCTTAAAACTCATACATATGTGACATTCTTGATTCATAGTTATATGAAATGTTTATGAACCCCTCAGCGAATGGACGCCAAAGGTCTGTCTAGGAAAGTTCTTAAACTCATATAATTGTGGCCAGGTTATGAACTCATAAGTGTGGTTTTATGAACTGGGTATAGTTGTGTGTGAACGGAGTGTTAAGGATTATAGGAACAGATAGATTGTTAAGCAAATGATCATTAGTGGAGACTTAGGTTTTTATAAACTCCTAGCTATGCTAGATTTCGAAATTTTGACTTCAAGCTAAATACGCACTATGTGCCTTTTAAAAAAAATTGTTTTTATTGATCACTTATGTACCACATAACCTGGTGCAGAGATGATAAAAAATGATGGAGTCATCAATGCAGTATTACTTAGTGTGAAATTGACCTAAGTCATTGTTCCACTATGGTATGATGTAGCATGATAACATCACCAAATGACGGAATCCTCAACGGATTGTAAATACAGTGCGGCATCATGACGTCATTCTCAAAAATATTTTCAAAAACTCCAAGTGTTTATTGAAAGAAATTTCCTGAACCAAATTATTTTGTTGCGGAATCAAATAAGACTGAGGTAAGAAATTTTGTTCGCCTAAGGCGGATAAGAGGAACAAATTGTTCCGACCAACAGTACTTGGCCAGTACAGGGCATATCGGGCTAATCACCCTTTGTGTCCGTAAGTAATGACGGTTTGTGGATGAATTTCCATAAAACCTTTGCGAAAATGACAGACAAACAGTTTATACGATTCCTCATCACAAATTTAAAAAAAAACTTTTTTCTCTTGTGAGTGGTGTATTGGGTAGCATGTGATATGTGTGAATAATGTAAGGTGCACGGTGTAAGGTGTAAGGTGAATTTCGGGGACGAAATTCTTAGAAGGAGGGGTGAATCTGACAACCCGAGAAATTAGACAATTTATTAAAATCTTAAATGATTGATTTAAGGTCAAATAATAGACCTAGACAGAAAATAAGTGTATGCGTTTGATATTATTAGGGTGAAATTTTGATTATTTCAAAATTCTGGGAAGGATATAGGTGAATTATTCAAGATTAAGGCTATACGAGAATATGTTCTGTGAATATGATAATATTTGTGTACAGAATATGGATAACGATCAAATTTTGATCAAGATTACTTACATAGGTGACAAACCCTAAATTCATGATAAGAATATGGTGATTAAGTTAGAAAACCCTAACGATATGTTCAGAAACCCTAATTTTAGTATCGAGAATTTAAACCCTAATGCGAAGTATTAAACCCTAAGGGTTAAAAAGTTGTGTGTAAGGAATATGAACATTATGTGATGGTTTATATTTGTTTATTATATAAACAAACAAAAGAAACTAGTGTAACCCTAATTATATATATTAGGAATGAAGGATTTAATAACTTAAGGGTTAAGGAAAAAGAGAATTGTGGTATTTAGAATACTTATTAATTCTAGGAGATTTATTTTATATATCTCAAATGATTAATTTTATAACCTAATTATAGCAAGTCTAATTGGGTTAAGAAAATAAGTGGGCATGAGTAAGGATTTGTGTTATAATTGAGGAAGTAAAAACCCTAATTAAATGAATTGGGTTGGATAAGAATTAAGGTATTGAACTATGTATATTTTATAGCCCAAGTGTTGGCCAATAAAATTAGTTAGAGGCCCAAGCAATACATTTATTGAGTGGCTCAAATATTTTTATTGATAAGCCCAAAAGATTTTAGGGTGGCCCAAACTTAGAGCCCAATTGAAGGAAAGACATGATTGACATTTGATATTATTACAAGTGTTGGACTATGATTGATTTATATGGCTGGTGGATAGAGAAGGAAAAAGGAGGAGAGATTGAGCATGTGACTAAGATTTGTTTTGGTCTCTTATTTGTCTAAAGTTGGTCACATACTCTCCACCAACTCTCCTACCAACTCTCCACCAACTATCTACCAACTCCCACCTACTCCTCTTATGTGTCATTATTTTATTTATCCAACATCTTTGTTCATGCTTGTAAGTAAAGCTTTGGTAGTTTAGTGAGAGAAAAGGACATAATTAAATGCAAAAACATCTCCCACTTTAAGCACCACACATGTGGTAAAAGGATAGTTCATTAATACAAGCTAGGTGTCCAATGGTTTAAGGAGCCACATGATATACTAATCTTCCACATGTTTATGATTAAGAAAGAGAAAGATAGAGTGAGTGGGGAGATGATTATTAGATATACAATTATATCTATTCATTTTTACAAAGTCACCAAAGTTATTTCATCTCTCTCATGATATCACTTTCTTTTTGGCCAATCAATAATTTAATTAAAGCCCAAAAATTTGATCCAAGTGAGGAGGGACATTTTTGAAAAAAGAGATTTAATCAAACTTGGTAGATATTGGCCACATGGCCGGGTAATGGAAGAGGTGAAAGGAGAGGGAGATGTGCATGCACATCATCCATTTATACACTACACAATTGGCAAAAGATAATTCACCCAATTAGGCGAGGTGTCACAATTTTTTTAATAAGGTAGCTTGCATATCTAGCCTTGATATTGGTTTGGTGACCAACCCTAAACCCTAAATGCTCCAAACCCTAAAGTCTAAGGGTTTCATCAAATGCCAAATTCTAGAAATATATGGAAATGTCCAAAATGCCCTTTTTACATTTTTTTTATTATGTAACTTGTGAATCTTGCCTTATCTTTGGTTGTTCACCAACCCTAACCCTAACCTAGCATAGCATGTGACTAAAAGCCATACAAATCAGCTACTCTTGCCATCTTGCAAACTTAGATGCATTCAATCAAAGTTTTATAACTTAAAACTTAAGTAAAGTAACTTACTTTACTTACAAAACCAACCTAGACCTTCTCTCTCTTCATGTTTCGAAATTTAGAGTGAGAGATGAGAGGAGTATGTTCGGCAGCTCCTAGGGAGGAGAAGGAGAGAAGATTTTGATCTTTCTTTCCATTCAAGATCCATCTCATAACTTAGAAGAAGAAGAAGAAGAAAAGGAGCATGAAAAATCAAAGGTATAAACCCTTTTTGTTCATGTAATTTTTGGTTGAAGATCAAACCTTGAATTTATAGTTATAATCTCAAAAACCTTAGATCTATGTGTTAATGAGTGTTTCATGTTTAGATCTAACCATATTGAGTGTTGATTTGGTTGAAATCAAAAGGAATTGAAAAATAGAATTTTTCCGGAAAAGTTTAAAACTAGAAAGTATGATCTAGCATTTGATTCTTGAAATCTATGATGGATATTTGTGATTTATGTTCTTGGGATGCTAGATCTATGTGTGTAGGATAAAACCCCTTTGGAATTACTCAATTATGTTGAATATTGAACAAGTTATGGGATTTCTCCCAAACTACACAAAGGTAATAAAAATTGTTAGAATGACAGTTTGTAACAGCCACTTCCGGGCTAATTTCCGGGAGCTTAACATGTCCAAATATGGATTGTGATAGATGAAAACTGAAGATCGGAAAGATACAAATCCAACAAAATTGACGGATTGTTAATCGGAATTACAGATCTCATTGTATTTAAGATTTAGTAAAGAACTCCAAAACTGTAACATGGCAAAAAGTTTCTGTCCAGATCTGTCCAGGGGCTGTTTTGGCAACTTAAATTGTGAAATAAATTCCGGCCTTTTGGAAAATGAAAATATATGGTATTATGTAGCTCATGTCCAAAAATGAGCTAATTCCGAGTTAAAACGACCAAGTTATGACCATTACAATTTTTGTGATTTTCCGACAGAAATCGCTATAAACGGAGTTCTACAACTCTGATTGCCACGAAATTTAAAATGGAGCATCACGTTAACAAATATAAGGTTATCCCAAGAGATGGGAATGTTTGGAGTTAAGCACGAGGTAGCTAATTTCTTAAGCTACGCACTAGAATTAATTTTTGAAAAATATCAAAGGAAGTTGGAAAATTATGGAAAAATAATTTTTGTGGATGAAATATGTGTATATATGTTTGGACTAAGGATAGAAAAATAATAAACTGATTTGGTATTTTCGTGATACGAATTTAGAATACAGCTTGCTGGATTATATAATTTGTGATTCCAGTTTGCTGGATTGAGAAATAGTTTACTGAAATTGAAAATATGTTAAATCCAGTTTGCTGGATTGTAGTTTAGATGGTTGGATTTGGAATTCAGGTTGCTGGATTTGGAATTCAGGTTGCTGAGTTGGTAATTTAGTTGCTAGATTTAGAATCCAGGTTGCTGGATTAGTATTTGACTTATTAGATGTTAATGAATACTTATGAAATGAAAACGCGAGTGTTAAATCATATAAATGTGACTCTATGGCATGATTAAGCGCTTAGGAAGAGTTTAATTGAACTTAAACTCGATATTTGTCTGACTAGACCGTCGAGATGATAAAATTATGTCGGTATCAAATCAAACTTAATAGTCTAATTTGATGCTAAGTCTTATGTGTATTATAGACTGATAGGATTATGTGCTATGTGTTTAGGTTATTCTGTGGATATAAATATAACAATATTATACTATGATAATATTATTCTAATATTGGAGATCTATATTACTAATATTAGGTCTTCGGGGTAAAGCGTTATAAATTGTGTTGCGGTAATCAACGGTTCAGGCAAGTTTCTTTGTACTTACCTCTAATAAGAGTGTTTTATTCAAGCTTATGGTTAATCATTGCTGATTGCCACAAAAATTGTACTCTGTACATCTTGCATGTATAAGTGAGGTATGAAAGGCTGATCACCTTCATTACCAGTTGGTTCAGAAATGTTTGTTCATGTTTAAAACTTGTTCAGTCAAAAGTTTGTTCGTGCTAGTTCTCAATTATATTGATGAATTATAGCCAGCTTATTATTCATACTCTTCAATCATGATATATCGTTATATTGTTGTATTTAAACTTGCTGGGCAACTTTCATGCTCACCCTTGCTATATCATGATAAAACATTGCAGATAAGGCGAACGTGTTCGGATACAGAAAAAAGATAATGACAAGTTCAGCTTGGGATATAAAGTGCGGTTAGTTTGTAATAGCATATTTTGATAAATGTGTTGTATTTTAGATAGTTTATGAATTGTGTAAAAGTTAAGGTTACTCGACCTTGGGGATAAGTGTGTAAAGTTTAATGTATAAACAATTTATGTTTATATCTTCCGTAAACAGTTATAGAAATAGTATACCGGATCTGAGGTGATTTGGGGCCCGGATTCGGGGCTATCACAGTTGGTATCAAAGCTGTTGGTTATGAAGCTTAGGTAGGAATACCTGAGACCAATAACCGCAGTGATTAGGATAAGACTAACTCAAATAGAGTTAGTTGGTGGGTAAGATTCAAAGACGAATCTCGGCGAGTGTAAAGCACAGAGTTCCCTAACTCTGATAATAAAGTTGAACAGTAATGGTGAATAGATCGAGTCTAAAAGACTGAAAGTGCAGGGATAGGAGATCGTAAAACAAAACGATCATAGTGCATGGAATTGAATCGATATGATCACCCCGTGATCTGATAAGGTTATGATAGCTAGAAATAATCAATCTGATGATTGAAAAGATTACAGCAAGATGTTGTGTATCAGTTGTACTATGAAATTGTACTATGAAAACTCATGAAAGAGTTATGGATTATTGAGAAGGGGGTTAAGTATTATGTGGGGATTCAATTGAGGACTCTTGTCGGCAGCTGAGTTGTATGATTCCTTGTATGGGCGGGGAATTTGTACTTGGTTTTAGAATCACTTAGCTTCCTGGTCGATGTAGTGGTTAGGTTGATCAATTCTTTGTATGGGCGGGGAATTGTCCGCTTAGCTTTCTATATTGATTAGTGGCCGAGTTTGGTTTGACAACCACTTAGTTTCTAGCATTGATAATCATTGAAATGTTGTGTCGCGCTATTTGCTATATGCGTGTTAAGAGGGTGATTCATTTCTCATGTGTATAACAAATAGATAGATCATAGG
This sequence comes from Panax japonicus, assembly GCA_020205505.1. Lineage (NCBI taxonomy): Eukaryota > Viridiplantae > Streptophyta > Magnoliopsida > Apiales > Araliaceae > Panax > Panax japonicus. The sequence continues at coordinate 13,559 of JAINUV010000759.1, forward strand.
TAGAGGACATATGGTTAAGTGCGAGTTCTTAAAACTCATACATATGTGACATTCTTGATTCATAGTTATATGAAATGTTTATGAACCCCTCAGCGAATGGACGCCAAAGGTCTGTCTAGGAAAGTTCTTAAACTCATATAATTGTGGCCAGGTTATGAACTCATAAGTGTGGTTTTATGAACTGGGTATAGTTGTGTGTGAACGGAGTGTTAAGGATTATAGGAACAGATAGATTGTTAAGCAAATGATCATTAGTGGAGACTTAGGTTTTTATAAACTCCTAGCTATGCTAGATTTCGAAATTTTGACTTCAAGCTAAATACGCACTATGTGCCTTTTAAAAAAAATTGTTTTTATTGATCACTTATGTACCACATAACCTGGTGCAGAGATGATAAAAAATGATGGAGTCATCAATGCAGTATTACTTAGTGTGAAATTGACCTAAGTCATTGTTCCACTATGGTATGATGTAGCATGATAACATCACCAAATGACGGAATCCTCAACGGATTGTAAATACAGTGCGGCATCATGACGTCATTCTCAAAAATATTTTCAAAAACTCCAAGTGTTTATTGAAAGAAATTTCCTGAACCAAATTATTTTGTTGCGGAATCAAATAAGACTGAGGTAAGAAATTTTGTTCGCCTAAGGCGGATAAGAGGAACAAATTGTTCCGACCAACAGTACTTGGCCAGTACAGGGCATATCGGGCTAATCACCCTTTGTGTCCGTAAGTAATGACGGTTTGTGGATGAATTTCCATAAAACCTTTGCGAAAATGACAGACAAACAGTTTATACGATTCCTCATCACAAATTTAAAAAAAAACTTTTTTCTCTTGTGAGTGGTGTATTGGGTAGCATGTGATATGTGTGAATAATGTAAGGTGCACGGTGTAAGGTGTAAGGTGAATTTCGGGGACGAAATTCTTAGAAGGAGGGGTGAATCTGACAACCCGAGAAATTAGACAATTTATTAAAATCTTAAATGATTGATTTAAGGTCAAATAATAGACCTAGACAGAAAATAAGTGTATGCGTTTGATATTATTAGGGTGAAATTTTGATTATTTCAAAATTCTGGGAAGGATATAGGTGAATTATTCAAGATTAAGGCTATACGAGAATATGTTCTGTGAATATGATAATATTTGTGTACAGAATATGGATAACGATCAAATTTTGATCAAGATTACTTACATAGGTGACAAACCCTAAATTCATGATAAGAATATGGTGATTAAGTTAGAAAACCCTAACGATATGTTCAGAAACCCTAATTTTAGTATCGAGAATTTAAACCCTAATGCGAAGTATTAAACCCTAAGGGTTAAAAAGTTGTGTGTAAGGAATATGAACATTATGTGATGGTTTATATTTGTTTATTATATAAACAAACAAAAGAAACTAGTGTAACCCTAATTATATATATTAGGAATGAAGGATTTAATAACTTAAGGGTTAAGGAAAAAGAGAATTGTGGTATTTAGAATACTTATTAATTCTAGGAGATTTATTTTATATATCTCAAATGATTAATTTTATAACCTAATTATAGCAAGTCTAATTGGGTTAAGAAAATAAGTGGGCATGAGTAAGGATTTGTGTTATAATTGAGGAAGTAAAAACCCTAATTAAATGAATTGGGTTGGATAAGAATTAAGGTATTGAACTATGTATATTTTATAGCCCAAGTGTTGGCCAATAAAATTAGTTAGAGGCCCAAGCAATACATTTATTGAGTGGCTCAAATATTTTTATTGATAAGCCCAAAAGATTTTAGGGTGGCCCAAACTTAGAGCCCAATTGAAGGAAAGACATGATTGACATTTGATATTATTACAAGTGTTGGACTATGATTGATTTATATGGCTGGTGGATAGAGAAGGAAAAAGGAGGAGAGATTGAGCATGTGACTAAGATTTGTTTTGGTCTCTTATTTGTCTAAAGTTGGTCACATACTCTCCACCAACTCTCCTACCAACTCTCCACCAACTATCTACCAACTCCCACCTACTCCTCTTATGTGTCATTATTTTATTTATCCAACATCTTTGTTCATGCTTGTAAGTAAAGCTTTGGTAGTTTAGTGAGAGAAAAGGACATAATTAAATGCAAAAACATCTCCCACTTTAAGCACCACACATGTGGTAAAAGGATAGTTCATTAATACAAGCTAGGTGTCCAATGGTTTAAGGAGCCACATGATATACTAATCTTCCACATGTTTATGATTAAGAAAGAGAAAGATAGAGTGAGTGGGGAGATGATTATTAGATATACAATTATATCTATTCATTTTTACAAAGTCACCAAAGTTATTTCATCTCTCTCATGATATCACTTTCTTTTTGGCCAATCAATAATTTAATTAAAGCCCAAAAATTTGATCCAAGTGAGGAGGGACATTTTTGAAAAAAGAGATTTAATCAAACTTGGTAGATATTGGCCACATGGCCGGGTAATGGAAGAGGTGAAAGGAGAGGGAGATGTGCATGCACATCATCCATTTATACACTACACAATTGGCAAAAGATAATTCACCCAATTAGGCGAGGTGTCACAATTTTTTTAATAAGGTAGCTTGCATATCTAGCCTTGATATTGGTTTGGTGACCAACCCTAAACCCTAAATGCTCCAAACCCTAAAGTCTAAGGGTTTCATCAAATGCCAAATTCTAGAAATATATGGAAATGTCCAAAATGCCCTTTTTACATTTTTTTTATTATGTAACTTGTGAATCTTGCCTTATCTTTGGTTGTTCACCAACCCTAACCCTAACCTAGCATAGCATGTGACTAAAAGCCATACAAATCAGCTACTCTTGCCATCTTGCAAACTTAGATGCATTCAATCAAAGTTTTATAACTTAAAACTTAAGTAAAGTAACTTACTTTACTTACAAAACCAACCTAGACCTTCTCTCTCTTCATGTTTCGAAATTTAGAGTGAGAGATGAGAGGAGTATGTTCGGCAGCTCCTAGGGAGGAGAAGGAGAGAAGATTTTGATCTTTCTTTCCATTCAAGATCCATCTCATAACTTAGAAGAAGAAGAAGAAGAAAAGGAGCATGAAAAATCAAAGGTATAAACCCTTTTTGTTCATGTAATTTTTGGTTGAAGATCAAACCTTGAATTTATAGTTATAATCTCAAAAACCTTAGATCTATGTGTTAATGAGTGTTTCATGTTTAGATCTAACCATATTGAGTGTTGATTTGGTTGAAATCAAAAGGAATTGAAAAATAGAATTTTTCCGGAAAAGTTTAAAACTAGAAAGTATGATCTAGCATTTGATTCTTGAAATCTATGATGGATATTTGTGATTTATGTTCTTGGGATGCTAGATCTATGTGTGTAGGATAAAACCCCTTTGGAATTACTCAATTATGTTGAATATTGAACAAGTTATGGGATTTCTCCCAAACTACACAAAGGTAATAAAAATTGTTAGAATGACAGTTTGTAACAGCCACTTCCGGGCTAATTTCCGGGAGCTTAACATGTCCAAATATGGATTGTGATAGATGAAAACTGAAGATCGGAAAGATACAAATCCAACAAAATTGACGGATTGTTAATCGGAATTACAGATCTCATTGTATTTAAGATTTAGTAAAGAACTCCAAAACTGTAACATGGCAAAAAGTTTCTGTCCAGATCTGTCCAGGGGCTGTTTTGGCAACTTAAATTGTGAAATAAATTCCGGCCTTTTGGAAAATGAAAATATATGGTATTATGTAGCTCATGTCCAAAAATGAGCTAATTCCGAGTTAAAACGACCAAGTTATGACCATTACAATTTTTGTGATTTTCCGACAGAAATCGCTATAAACGGAGTTCTACAACTCTGATTGCCACGAAATTTAAAATGGAGCATCACGTTAACAAATATAAGGTTATCCCAAGAGATGGGAATGTTTGGAGTTAAGCACGAGGTAGCTAATTTCTTAAGCTACGCACTAGAATTAATTTTTGAAAAATATCAAAGGAAGTTGGAAAATTATGGAAAAATAATTTTTGTGGATGAAATATGTGTATATATGTTTGGACTAAGGATAGAAAAATAATAAACTGATTTGGTATTTTCGTGATACGAATTTAGAATACAGCTTGCTGGATTATATAATTTGTGATTCCAGTTTGCTGGATTGAGAAATAGTTTACTGAAATTGAAAATATGTTAAATCCAGTTTGCTGGATTGTAGTTTAGATGGTTGGATTTGGAATTCAGGTTGCTGGATTTGGAATTCAGGTTGCTGAGTTGGTAATTTAGTTGCTAGATTTAGAATCCAGGTTGCTGGATTAGTATTTGACTTATTAGATGTTAATGAATACTTATGAAATGAAAACGCGAGTGTTAAATCATATAAATGTGACTCTATGGCATGATTAAGCGCTTAGGAAGAGTTTAATTGAACTTAAACTCGATATTTGTCTGACTAGACCGTCGAGATGATAAAATTATGTCGGTATCAAATCAAACTTAATAGTCTAATTTGATGCTAAGTCTTATGTGTATTATAGACTGATAGGATTATGTGCTATGTGTTTAGGTTATTCTGTGGATATAAATATAACAATATTATACTATGATAATATTATTCTAATATTGGAGATCTATATTACTAATATTAGGTCTTCGGGGTAAAGCGTTATAAATTGTGTTGCGGTAATCAACGGTTCAGGCAAGTTTCTTTGTACTTACCTCTAATAAGAGTGTTTTATTCAAGCTTATGGTTAATCATTGCTGATTGCCACAAAAATTGTACTCTGTACATCTTGCATGTATAAGTGAGGTATGAAAGGCTGATCACCTTCATTACCAGTTGGTTCAGAAATGTTTGTTCATGTTTAAAACTTGTTCAGTCAAAAGTTTGTTCGTGCTAGTTCTCAATTATATTGATGAATTATAGCCAGCTTATTATTCATACTCTTCAATCATGATATATCGTTATATTGTTGTATTTAAACTTGCTGGGCAACTTTCATGCTCACCCTTGCTATATCATGATAAAACATTGCAGATAAGGCGAACGTGTTCGGATACAGAAAAAAGATAATGACAAGTTCAGCTTGGGATATAAAGTGCGGTTAGTTTGTAATAGCATATTTTGATAAATGTGTTGTATTTTAGATAGTTTATGAATTGTGTAAAAGTTAAGGTTACTCGACCTTGGGGATAAGTGTGTAAAGTTTAATGTATAAACAATTTATGTTTATATCTTCCGTAAACAGTTATAGAAATAGTATACCGGATCTGAGGTGATTTGGGGCCCGGATTCGGGGCTATCACAGTTGGTATCAAAGCTGTTGGTTATGAAGCTTAGGTAGGAATACCTGAGACCAATAACCGCAGTGATTAGGATAAGACTAACTCAAATAGAGTTAGTTGGTGGGTAAGATTCAAAGACGAATCTCGGCGAGTGTAAAGCACAGAGTTCCCTAACTCTGATAATAAAGTTGAACAGTAATGGTGAATAGATCGAGTCTAAAAGACTGAAAGTGCAGGGATAGGAGATCGTAAAACAAAACGATCATAGTGCATGGAATTGAATCGATATGATCACCCCGTGATCTGATAAGGTTATGATAGCTAGAAATAATCAATCTGATGATTGAAAAGATTACAGCAAGATGTTGTGTATCAGTTGTACTATGAAATTGTACTATGAAAACTCATGAAAGAGTTATGGATTATTGAGAAGGGGGTTAAGTATTATGTGGGGATTCAATTGAGGACTCTTGTCGGCAGCTGAGTTGTATGATTCCTTGTATGGGCGGGGAATTTGTACTTGGTTTTAGAATCACTTAGCTTCCTGGTCGATGTAGTGGTTAGGTTGATCAATTCTTTGTATGGGCGGGGAATTGTCCGCTTAGCTTTCTATATTGATTAGTGGCCGAGTTTGGTTTGACAACCACTTAGTTTCTAGCATTGATAATCATTGAAATGTTGTGTCGCGCTATTTGCTATATGCGTGTTAAGAGGGTGATTCATTTCTCATGTGTATAACAAATAGATAGATCATAGGTAGAGGACATATGGTTAAGTGCGAGTTCTTAAAACTCATACATATGTGACATTCTTGATTCATAGTTATATGAAATGTTTATGAACCCCTCAGCGAATGGACGCCAAAGGTCTGTCTAGGAAAGTTCTTAAACTCATATAATTGTGGCCAGGTTATGAACTCATAAGTGTGGTTTTATGAACTGGGTATAGTTGTGTGTGAACGGAGTGTTAAGGATTATAGGAACAGATAGATTGTTAAGCAAATGATCATTAGTGGAGACTTAGGTTTTTATAAACTCCTAGCTATGCTAGATTTCGAAATTTTGACTTCAAGCTAAATACGCACTATGTGCCTTTTAAAAAAAATTGTTTTTATTGATCACTTATGTACCACATAACCTGGTGCAGAGATGATAAAAAATGATGGAGTCATCAATGCAGTATTACTTAGTGTGAAATTGACCTAAGTCATTGTTCCACTATGGTATGATGTAGCATGATAACATCACCAAATGACGGAATCCTCAACGGATTGTAAATACAGTGCGGCATCATGACGTCATTCTCAAAAATATTTTCAAAAACTCCAAGTGTTTATTGAAAGAAATTTCCTGAACCAAATTATTTTGTTGCGGAATCAAATAAGACTGAGGTAAGAAATTTTGTTCGCCTAAGGCGGATAAGAGGAACAAATTGTTCCGACCAACAGTACTTGGCCAGTACAGGGCATATCGGGCTAATCACCCTTTGTGTCCGTAAGTAATGACGGTTTGTGGATGAATTTCCATAAAACCTTTGCGAAAATGACAGACAAACAGTTTATACGATTCCTCATCACAAATTTAAAAAAAAACTTTTTTCTCTTGTGAGTGGTGTATTGGGTAGCATGTGATATGTGTGAATAATGTAAGGTGCACGGTGTAAGGTGTAAGGTGAATTTCGGGGACGAAATTCTTAGAAGGAGGGGTGAATCTGACAACCCGAGAAATTAGACAATTTATTAAAATCTTAAATGATTGATTTAAGGTCAAATAATAGACCTAGACAGAAAATAAGTGTATGCGTTTGATATTATTAGGGTGAAATTTTGATTATTTCAAAATTCTGGGAAGGATATAGGTGAATTATTCAAGATTAAGGCTATACGAGAATATGTTCTGTGAATATGATAATATTTGTGTACAGAATATGGATAACGATCAAATTTTGATCAAGATTACTTACATAGGTGACAAACCCTAAATTCATGATAAGAATATGGTGATTAAGTTAGAAAACCCTAACGATATGTTCAGAAACCCTAATTTTAGTATCGAGAATTTAAACCCTAATGCGAAGTATTAAACCCTAAGGGTTAAAAAGTTGTGTGTAAGGAATATGAACATTATGTGATGGTTTATATTTGTTTATTATATAAACAAACAAAAGAAACTAGTGTAACCCTAATTATATATATTAGGAATGAAGGATTTAATAACTTAAGGGTTAAGGAAAAAGAGAATTGTGGTATTTAGAATACTTATTAATTCTAGGAGATTTATTTTATATATCTCAAATGATTAATTTTATAACCTAATTATAGCAAGTCTAATTGGGTTAAGAAAATAAGTGGGCATGAGTAAGGATTTGTGTTATAATTGAGGAAGTAAAAACCCTAATTAAATGAATTGGGTTGGATAAGAATTAAGGTATTGAACTATGTATATTTTATAGCCCAAGTGTTGGCCAATAAAATTAGTTAGAGGCCCAAGCAATACATTTATTGAGTGGCTCAAATATTTTTATTGATAAGCCCAAAAGATTTTAGGGTGGCCCAAACTTAGAGCCCAATTGAAGGAAAGACATGATTGACATTTGATATTATTACAAGTGTTGGACTATGATTGATTTATATGGCTGGTGGATAGAGAAGGAAAAAGGAGGAGAGATTGAGCATGTGACTAAGATTTGTTTTGGTCTCTTATTTGTCTAAAGTTGGTCACATACTCTCCACCAACTATCTACCAACTCCCACCTACTCCTCTTATGTGTCATTATTTTATTTATCCAACATCTTTGTTCATGCTTGTAAGTAAAGCTTTGGTAGTTTAGTGAGAGAAAAGGACAGAATTAAATGCAAAAACATCTCCCACTTTAAGCACCACACATGTGGTAAAAGGATAGTTCATTAATACAAGCTAGGTGTCCAATGGTTTAAGGAGCCACATGATATACTAATCTTCCACATGTTTATGATTAAGAAAGAGAAAGATAGAGTGAGTGGGGAGATGATTATTAGATATACAATTATATCTATTCATTTTTACAAAGTCACCAAAGTTATTTCATCTCTCTCATGATATCACTTTCTTTTTGGCCAATCAATAATTTAATTAAAGCCCAAAAATTTGATCCAAGTGAGGAGGGACATTTTTGAAAAAAGAGATTTAATCAAACTTGGTAGATATTGGCCACATGGCCGGGTAATGGAAGAGGTGAAAGGAGAGGGAGATGTGCATGCACATCATCCATTTATACACTACACAATTGGCAAAAGATAATTCACCCAATTAGGCTAGGTGTCACATTTTTTTTAATAAGGTAGCTTGTATATCTAGCCTTGATATTGGTTTGGTGACCAACCCTAAACCCTAAATGCTCCAAACCCTAAAGTCTAAGGGTTTCATCAAATGGCAAATTCTAGAAATATATGGAAATGTCCAAAATGCCCTTTTTACATTTTTTTATTATGTAACTTGTGAATCTTGCCTTATCTTTGGTTGTTCACCAACCCTAACCCTAACCTAGCATAGCATGTGACTAAAAGCCATACAAATCAGCCACTCTTGCCATCTTGCAAACTTAGATGCATTCAATCAAAGTTTTATAACTTAAAACTTAAGTAAAGCAACTTACTTTACTTACAAAATCAACCTAGACCTTCTCTCTCTTCATGTTTTGAAATTTAGAGTGAGAGATGAGAGGAGTATGTTCGGCAGCTCCTAGGGAGGAGAAGGAGAGAAGATTTTGATCTTTCTTTCCATTCAAGATCCATCTCATATCTTAGAAGAAGAAGAAGAAGAAGAAGAAGAAGAAGAAGAAAAGGAGCATGAAAAATCAAAGGTATAAACCCTTTTTGTTCATGTAATTTTTGGTTGAAGATCAAACCTTGAATCTATAGTTCTAATCTCAAAAACCTTAGATCTATGTGTTAATGAGTGTTTCATGTTTAGATCTAACCATATTGAGTGTGGATTTGGTTGAAATCAAAAGGAATTGAAAAATAGAATTTTTCCGGAAAAGTTTAAAACTAGAAAGTATGATCTAGCTTTTGATTCTTGAAATCTATGATGGATATTTGTGATTTATGTTCTTGGAAAGCTAGATCTATGTGTAGGATAAAACCCCTTTGGAATTACTCAATTAGGTTGAATATTGAACAAGTTATGGGATTTCTCCCAAACTACACAAAGGTAATAAAAACTGTTAGAATGACAGTTTGTAACAGCCACTTCCGGGCTAATTTTCGGGATCTTAATATGTCCAATATGGATTGTGAAAGATGAAAAGTGAATATCGGAAAGATACGAATTCAACAAAATTGACGGATCGTTAATCGGAATTACAGATTTCATTGTATTTAAGATTTAGTAAAGGACTCCAAAACTGTAACATGGCAAAAAGTTTCTGTCCAGATCTGTCCAGGGGCTATTTTGGCAACTTAAAGTGTGAAATAAATTCCGGCCTTTTGGAAAATGAAAATATATTGTATTATGTAGCTCGTGTCCAAAAATGAGATAATTCCAAGTTAAAACGACCAAGTTATGACCATTACAATTTTTGTGATTTTCCAACGGAAATCGCTATAAATGGAGTTCTACAACTCCGATTGCCACAAAATGTAAAATGGAGCATCACTTTAACAAATATAAGGTTATCCCAAGAGATGGGAATGTTTGGAGTTAAGCACGAGGTAGCTAATTTCTTAAGCTACGCACTAGAATTAATTTTTGAAAAATATCAAAGGAAGTTGGAAAATTATGGAAAAATAATTTTTGTGGATGAAATATGTGTATATATATATGTTTGGACTAGAGATAGAAAAATAATAAACTGATTTGGTATTTTTGTGATACGAATTTAGAATACAGCTTGCTGGATTATATAATTTGTGATTCCAGTTTGCTGGATTGAGAAATAGTTTACTGAAATTGAAAATATGTTAAATCCAGTTTGCTGGATTGCAGTTTAGATGGCTGGATTTAGAATTCAGGTTGCTGGATTTGGAATCCAGGTTGCTGAGTTGGTAATTTAGTTGTTAGATTTAGAATCCAGGTTGCTGGATTAGTATTTGACTTATTACATGTTAATGAATACTTATGAAATGAAAAAGCGAGTGTTAAATCATATAAATGTGACTCTATGGCATGATTAAGCGCTTAGGAAGAGTTTAATTGAACTTAAACTCGATATTTGTTCGACTAGACCGTCGGGATGATAAAATTGTGTCGCTATCAACTCAAACTTAATAGTCTAATTTGATGCTAAGTCTTATATGTATTATAGACTGATAGGATTATGTGTTATGTGTTTAGGTTATTCTGTGGATATAAATATAGCAGTATTATACTGTGATGATATTATTCTAATATTGGAGATCTATATTACTAATATTAGGTCTTCGGGGTAAAGCGTTATAAATTGCATTGCGGTAATCAACGGTTCAGGAAAGTTTCTTTGTACTTACCTCTAATAAGAGTGTTTTATTCAAGCTTATGGTTAATCATTGCCGATTGCCATGAAAATTGTACTCTGTACATCTTGCATGTATAAGTCAGGTATGAAAGGCTGATCACCTTCATTACCAGTTGGTTCAGAAATGTTTGTTCATGTTTAAAACTTGTTCAGTCAAAAGTTTGTTCGTGTTAGTTCTCAATTATATTGATGAATTATAGCCAGCTTATTATTCATACTCTTCAATCATGATATATCGTTATATTGTTGTATTTAAACTTGCTGGGCAACTTTTATGCTCACCCTTGCTATATCATGATAAAACATTGCAGATAAGGCGAACGTGTTCGGATATAGGAAAAAGATAATGCCAAGTTCAGCTTGGGATATAAAGTGCGACTAGTTTGTAATAGCGTATTTTGATAAATGTGTTATATTTTAGATAGTTTATGAATTGTGTAAAAGTTAAGGTTACTCGACCTTGGGGATAAGTGTGTAAAGTTTAATATATAAATAATTTATGTTTATATCTTCCGTAAACAGTTATAGGAATAGTATACCGGATCCGAGGTGATTTGGGGTCCGGATTCGGGGCTATCACAGCTACCCTATACTTGGTGAAATTCTTCTGTTACTCCGTCTTTATTATTCTGTTGAAATATCCTGTCTGTGCATTTACATCGGACCTGGGTCCGTCTTTATTATTCTATTAGAATATCCTATCTGTGAGTTTACGCCGGACCAGGTTCCGTCTTTATTATTCCTTATTATTCTGTTGGAACATCCTGTCGGTGCGAATTTCGCCTGACCTGGTTCCGTTATTTATTATTCTGTTGGAATAACATGTCTATGCGAAGTACCGCATGCATGGTGATTTCTTTTGTTATTCCATTCTTTATTATACTTAGTTGGTTAAAATTTTGACTTCTATACTCCATGAAATTAGTGGAATATCCTTGATATTTGCGCTTCATCCAGTATCTTTTCATGGAAATATTCTTCTGAGCATTCTTAAATTTTACTTTACAAAGAAGTATCATGCTGACTATTTGGACGTTATTAGTTCTTGAATAAATTAATTCTTGAACTTGTTTTATTGAATTCTTATATCATTGTCATCATCCTCATGTTTATATTTTTTTTGAAAGTTATCTGTGGCCTGTAGTGCATAGATGGACTTGGTATGATTATGACCAGGGATTATTCGGTGTAATCATGACCATAATGTTACAAATGATGTGGTAAAAGTCCTCATTGGCCCATAGTGCATTTATGGACAGTTGTTGGCATGATCATGACCATTGATGAATACACAAATATCCTTGGCCCGTAGTGCATGGATAATTTGTGGTCGTGACCTTAATGAATATCCTTAGCCGTAGTACAGGGATGATGTGGATAATTTATTAAGCTGAGTCTCAACGATAAAAGTGATGAAAAACCTTTTTAAATCTTAAAAGATGGTAGACTTTATTCTCTACTTGACTCTTTTAATGGATTGAATGTTCCGCTGCAGTTAAACTTGATGTCTATTGTATTTTATCAGTTTAACACTTTTAAGGACTAATGATAATTTATTCTGCATTATCTTAGTCATAATATTTCTTACTGGGCTTGTTGTGCTCACTATTTCTTTCACTGTTCTCTTCAGGAAATGAGAACGTAGCCGGGACTAGTCGGGAACAGAGTGACGGTCCAGATTATAGCATTAGTAGTCCTCACTATTCTGTTAAATAGTGTGATAATAAATGTAATGAGGACTTATTCTGAGAGTGGATATTGTCTAGAAGACAATATTTGTATTAAAACTCACAACATGTATTTTGTCGTATTTTACACGACTGTTGTATAATTAAGTTGTATTTGAATTTTGTACCATGTATTTGGCGACTCAAGATGGGTGATGTATACCTATTTTGGGGGCGTCACAGTTGATATCAAAGCTTAGGGATATGATCCCTGGCTAAGATGTTAGACAAGAACTAAGAGTGGAGAGATAGGGAATTCCTTCGCTAGTATGACCTACCTAAGTTTATTTGGCATTTAATTTGTCGGTCAGAGTATAGGGATAATATATTGCATGTCAATTAACCTTTGTTTTGTGGCAGTATTTGAAAATGGCATCCGAGAATGTTGAGATTAACAATGGAGCACAGGAGACCGTTTAGTCTCCACAGATCAATAATCAGGATAATGTGCATCAGGAAGGCGACAATCCTCAGGCAAACAACAACACTGACTAGATGATGAACGATGGAATGTTCAGAGGCTTCATGCAATTCATGCAACATCAGGAAAGAGCGGCTCCTACACAAAGTAAAGGTGGAGTCACTAGCAACTCTCTGACGGTCACCGCTAAGCAGTTCAAGGAACTGGGACCACCGGAGTTTTTTGGAGAGCCAAAACCACTTAAGGCGAAGACGTGGATAAAAAAGATCTACAAGATATTTGATGTCTTAGGATGCTCCGAGGAGCAAAAGGTTCCCTTTGCCACTTTCATGTTGCGTGCAGAGGCAGATTACTGGTGGGAATCTGTAAAGCGTACTCAACCTGACGCACTGAAGATATCTTGGGAGAAGTTCTAAGAACTGTTCAACGGCAAGTTCTTTCCCGAAAGTATTCGTCACATGAAAGATGTAGAGTTCATTAAACTGGAACAAAACAACATGACCATGTCGCAGTACGAAGCCAAGTTTGCCGAGCTATCCCGGTTTGTGTCCCATTTGGTTGATAATGAGGAGAGAATGACGCGAATGTTTCTAAGAGGTTTAAAACCCGAGATACGTCAATATCTTATCTCTCATAAACTGTGTTTGTATTCAGATGTTGTTAATAGGGCTCAATTATTGGAGCGCGATAATGAGTTAACCCAACCAAAAGAGAGCAGCCGGCAAAATGATAACACCAGTGATAACAGTCATCGAAGCGGTGACAATAAGCGTGGAGGGAATCAACATGCCAGAAATGGTAACCACTTCGGTGGTAATCATGGCCAAAGGAATAAGAATGGACATTTCAAAAAGAGGAGATTCAACAATGATGGAAAGAAGTCAGCATCAGCACCTGTTGTTAAGGAAGGAGAACAACCACCTATCATATGCTTCAAATACGGAGGGGAGGGACACATCAGTCCAAACTGTGCTATGCCATCCAAAGCATGTTATAATTGTGGAAGAGAAGGTCACCAAGCCCGATTTTGTCATTCACCGAAGACAAGTTCAGCTAGGATGGAGGCACCAAAGGACGCCTCAAAAAAGTCAAAGTCAGTAGTGCAGGGGAGAGCGTTTTTCGTGACCTCCCAGAAAGCAAGGAACCCTAATGAGGTCATCACGGGTAAGCTTATCATAAACTCTAGCGAAGTTTATACCTTATTTGATAATGGTTCTACCCATTCTTTTATTTCTCCTACTTGCGCTCAACGTTTAAATTTGACTCCAGAGAAATTAGATTTCGACTTATCTGTTGAAACTCCATTGGGAGAAACCTTCATTACATCCACTGTTTATAAGTCTTGTTTGCTTCAAATCGGTACCCTCACATTACCTGTCGATCTTATTTCATTGAAAATACTTGCATTTGACGTAATTCTAGGAATTGATTGGTTAACTACTCATCATGCAAAAATTGATTGTTTTCGTAAGGTTGTTAGCTTTCATATTCCTAAACAACCTATTATGCGAATTCAAGCAACTAAACCATTAAAATCAATCACTGTCATCTCAAGCCATAAAGTTATTCGTTTATTGAAAAGCGAATGTCAAGCTTTCTTAGCTCATGTTACGGATCTAAACAAAAATACGTCAGTTTTGAATGATATTTCTATTGTTAATGAATTTCCTGACGTATTCCTTGAAGAGCTTCCTTGCCTACCCCCAGAGCATGAAATTGAATTTTGTATCGACCTTGAACCCGGTACAAAACCAATTTCCAAAGCCTCATATCGAATGGCTCCTATTGAACTTCAGGAGTTAAAGACCCAACTGCAGGAATTGCTAGACATTGGCTTTATTCGTCTTAGTACGTCTCCATGGGGTGCTCATGTTCTGTTCGTGAAGAAGAAAGATGGAGTATGCGAAATTCTTTTCAAAGATTGATCTTCGTTCCGAATATCACCAATTGAAGATTAGAACCGATGACATTCCAAAGACGGCTTTCGGAACTCGGTACGGGCATTGTGAATTCCTATTCATGTCTTTTGGATTGACTAATGCTCCTGCTGCCTTCATGGATATGATGAACCGAGTATTCAAGGAATATTTGGATCACTTTGTGGTCGTCTTTATTGATGAAATCCTTATTTATTCCAAAAGCCGCGAAGATCATGAGCAACACTTGAGGCTGATACTCCAAAAGCTTCGTGAATATAAACTGTATGCCAAGTTGAAGAAATGTGAGTTCTGGCTTGAGGAAGTAGCATTCCTTGGGCACGTGGTATCAAGTCATGGAATATATGTTGACCCGGCAAAGATTGAAGCCATTCAAAGCTGGGAACAACCTAAATCAGTGACCGAAGTACGTAGCTTTCTCGGCTTAGCTGGTTATTATCGGAGATTAGTAGAAGGGTTTTCTCGAATCGGTACTCCCTTAACTCAGCTGACTCGGAAAGATACAAAATTCGGTTGGAACGAGGAATGTGAGAAGAGTTTTCAAGAACTGAAGAGAAGACTCATTTCAGCACCTGTTATGACAATACCATCTGGCTCGGAGGGATTTGTCATCTACAGTGATGCTTCAGGCAAAGGGTTAGGATGTGTTCTCATGCAACATGGGAAAGTCATAGCCCATGCCTCTCGACAACTCAAAGTATATGAGAGGAATTATCCTACTCATGATTTAGAGTTGGTAGATGTTGTCTTCGCACTTAAAATTTGGAGGCATTACTTGTATGGGGAGAAAGTGGAGATCTTTACGGATCATAAAAGCCTCAAATATTTCTTTACTCAAAAGGAAATCAACATGCGACAGTGACGTTGGCTTGAACTGTTGAAAGATTATGATCATATCATCCAATACCATCCTGGAAAAGCAAACGTGGTAGCTGACGCATTGAGTAGAAGATCATATGCGGGTATGAGTACGATATTGTCAACGCAAAAGCCTATTTTGTATGACTTGCAAAGGATGGAAATAGAGATAAAGACTCCAGGGACCCACGTGATGATGGCGAATATATGAGTAGAACCGACTTTAATCGATAAAGTTAAAGCTGCTCAAGCTAAAGACCTGGAGCTAATGCATATGAGGAAAAAAGTACAAGAAGGTGCTATGCCGGAAGAAAGAATCGGTGAAGAAGGAATACTTCGAGTCAACTCCAGACTTTGTGTTCCTAACGACCCTAAGTTAAAGTATAAAATCATGATGGAGGCGCACAACACACCGTTTGCAATCCATCCCGGGAGTACCAAAATGTATCGTGATCTTTGACATGCATTTTGGTGGAACAATATGAAGAGAGAGATAACGCTGTTTATCTCAAGGTGTCTAACTTGTCAACGAGTCAAGGCGGAGCATCAAGTACCAAAAGGTCCATTGCAACCACTTAAAATTCTAGAATGGAAGTAGGAGCACATTACCATGGATTTCGTTACTGGTCTTCCCAAGGTTTCTCAAGGCATAGATGCAATTTGGGTCATTGTTGATAGATTGGCCAAGTCTGCTCATTTCTTATCTATACGAGAAACTTATACACTTGAACGTCTTGCTCATATGTACATAAACGAGATTGTAAGACTGCATGGTATGCCAGTATCCATAGTTTCTGATCGAGGCCCAAGAATCACTTCATGATTTTGGGTTAGTTTACAAAAAGCTATGGGCACGAATTTATGATTTATTTCGGCATATCATCCTTAGATGGACGGGCAATCAGAGATGACTATTCAAACTCTTGAAGATTTATTAAGACTCTGTGTCCTTGACTTCAAGGAAGTTGGGACAAGTTCTTACCATTGGTGGAGTTTTCCTACAACAACAGTTATCAAACAAGTATTGGCATGGCTCCATTCGAGGCGTTATATGGAAGAAAGTGTCGTTCTCCAGTATGCTGGGATGAGGTGGGTGAAGCAATATTGTTGGGACCGGAGTTAGTACGTATGACTACGAAAAAGATTCAAATGATCCGACAACGTATAAAAACCTCACAAGACTGACAAAAGAGTTATGCTGATCTTCATTGAAAGGACGTGGAATTCGATATTGGAGATCATGTGTTGTTACGTGTTGCTCCATGGAAAGGAGTTACGAGATTTGGAAAGAGAGAAAAGCTCAACCCTCGATTCATTGGCCTATTTTTAATCCTCGATCGAGTAGGGACTGTAGCCTATAGACTCGTTTTACCACCAAGTATGTCACGTGTTTATAACATTTTTCATATATCCATGTTACGTAAATATGTGAAAGACCCGAACCACATTATTGAGTTAGAACCGGATGAAATAGTGGTAGATTTAACGTATGAAGAGGTTCGTGTTCAAATCTTGGATAAGAAGGAACATATTCTACGCTCCAAGATTATACCTCAAGTCAAAGTTTTATGGAGGAACCACGAAGTTGAGGAAATGACCTGGGAGTTAGAATCTGAAATGAAATCAAGGTATCCTTACCTCTTCGACATACCAGGTACGTACCCTAATTTTGAGGGCGAAATTTCATAAGAAGGAGAGATTGTAAGACCCCAACTTTTATGAATAAAGATTAATTTCTATAATTATCATTTTTTAATATATGGAATGAATTCGATATAATGTTATAGCTGTGGGTAATATTTATAAATTTTTCAAAGTACGCAAGTTGTTATATTATATTCGATTGGTCGGAGAATATTCGTTTTAACAGAGAATATTCGTACGACGGCACAATCATTGGTGGACCCCACAACGGAATTATTGTCGGATTGAGAAAATGACAAAAACATTTTATGAAAATAATGGCAGAAGTTTTACCGTTAATATTGTTGAACTACTCGGTAGTAAAAGTACAGTAATATGCGTGGTTGCATAGTAGCACACGGTATTGATTATTAATGCTTACGTTAGAAGTCACTTAGTTTTGTTCAATTATTTCTATAGTAATTGATGTATAGTATCTCACGTTATTTGATTCAATTATTGTCAATTTTTTATATATTATTAAATCAGTAATTGAGATGACAGAGTTATTAATATTATTATTTGCAATATTAACAATGCCTAGAAGTTCTACCAATGAGAGGTTTGGTCACCTAATTGCGCACCAATAGGGAGAAATCCTTATTGGAAATCCCCCTCTTTCCTTGGAACGACCTGGTCGATTAATATTGTGAATTATAATAATGATAATAAATGTTGTTAAAAATATTGAGGTAATTTTTATGAGGTATTTTGTTACTTATTATTTAGATTTCCACTCACTCATTTTTCAAAATTATCGGAAGGAAGTTATAAAGTATATATATATATATATATATATATATATATATATATATATATATATTGGACATGTGTTTGTGTGTGTTTACGTGTGTGTAGGAATGTGTGTGTGGTAGTGGGTTTTGGTGGAAAAGTGGAATGGTTGATAGTTAATGTTGGTTGTTTTATTATAAATTGATTAATGGCGGTGGGAGATTTATATATATATATATATATATATATATAACATGTGCAAATTAGAAAAAGGGGACAAAAGTGATGAAAAGTGGTGGGTGGAGACTGATGGTATTGATATGTAATTATATATATATATATATATATATATATAATAAGATTTATTTTGTTTTGCATGCAATTATTTTCATCTGTGATTATTAATAGAAAGCTGTGAAATTGTTCATTTTGCGTCCGTGATAATTCCTCACAGTGCCCCTTCAATTCTCCTATAAATAGGATGCTTAGTTAGAATTGAAAACACACCAGAAATTTTAGAGTGTAGTGCAAGTTTTCTTAAAGAATATCCTCGCCCTACCAGTCGAAATACTTTTCTTTTACTGTAAGGGGTATTATTTCTTTTGTATTCATGAAGAGAACTTCTGTTATTCCATTCTTTATTATTCTGTTAGAATAACCTGTATACGCGGGCTACCATATACTTGGTGAAATTCTTCTGTTACTCCGTCTTTATTATTCTGTTGGAATATCCTGTCTGTGCGTTTACGCCGGACCTGGTTCCGTCTTTATTATTCTGTTAGAATATCCTGTCTGTGCGTTTACGCCGGACCTGGTTCCGTCTTTATTATTCCTTATTATTTTGTTGGAACATCCTATCGGTGCGAATTTCGTCTGACCTAGTTCCGTTATTTATTATTCTATTGGAATAACCTGTCTATGCGAAGTACCGCATGCATGGTAATTTCTTTTATTATTCCATTCTTTATTATACTTAGTTGGTTAAAGTTTTGACTTCTATACTCCATGAAATTACTTGATATTTGCGCTTCATCCAGTATCTTTTCATGGAAATATTCTTCTGAGCATTCTTAAATTTTACTTTACAAAGAAGTATCATGTTGACTATTTGGACGTTATTAGTTCCTGAATAAATTAATTCTTGAACTTGTTTTATTGAATTCTTATATCATTGTCATCATCCTCATGTTTATATTTTTTTGAAAGTTATTAGTGGCTTGTAGTGCATAGATGGACTTGGTATGATTATGACCAGGGATTATTCGGTGTAATCATGACCGTAATGTTACAAATGATGTGATAAAGGTCCTTATTGGCCCGTAGTGCATTGATGGACAGTTGTTGGCATGATCATGACATCATACACAAATATCCTTGGCCCGTAGTGCATGGATAATTTGTGGTCGTGACCCTAATGAATATCCTTGGCCGTAGACTTTATTCTCTACTTGACTCTTTTAATGGATTGCATGTTCCGCTGCAGTTAAACTTGATGTCTATTGTATTTTATCAGTTTAACACTATTGAGGACTAATGATAATTTATTTTGCATTATCTTAGTCATAATATTTCTTACTGGGTTAGTTGAGCTCACCCTTTCTTTCACTGTTCTCTTTAGGAAATGAGAATGTAGCCGGGACTAGTCGGAGAACAGAGTGACGGTCCAGATTATAGCATTAGTAGTCCTCACTATTCTGTTAAATAGTGTGATAATATATGTAATGAGGACTTATTCTGTGAGTGGATATACAATATCTGTATTAAATCTCACAGCATGTATTTTGTTGTATTTTACACGACTGTTGTATAATTAAGTTGTATTTGAATTTTGTACCATGTATTTGGCGACTCAAGATGGGTGATGTATACCTATTTTGGGGGCATCACAAACGTAGCCAGGACTAATCGGGGAACAGAGTTATGGTCCGAGATGGTGGATATAGTAGTCCTCACTATTCTATGAAATAGAGTGATAATAGATGTAATGAGGACTCCATTTGAGTTTGAATATTGTCTAGAAGACAATATTCGTGTTAAAACTCTCAACTACATTTTATCATATTGTATAAATTAAGTTTGTATTTGATTTCTGTACCATATATTTGGCGACCCAAGATGGGTGATATTTACCTATTTTGGGGGCGTCACATATCTTATTTCCAAGAAAAATGCTAAGCCTAGGCTTATTAGATGGATTCTACTCCTTCAAGAATTTGATTTGGAAATCAAGGATAGGAAGGGGGCAGAAAATCAAGTGGTTGATCATCTTTCGAGGTTGGAAAATTTGGAAAAGGACAGGGCAGATAAGTGTTTGATTAACGAGTTATTTCTGGATGAAAAATTATTTGCAGTGAATTCTAAATTTCTATGGTTTGCAAATTTTCCTAATTACTTGGTGAGCAAGATCTTTCCCCTTGATTTGACACGTCAACAGAAAAAGAAGTTCATACATGACGTCAAGTGGTACATTTGGGATGAGCCTTATCTCTTTAGACAGTGTGCAGACAAGATGATTTGTAGTTATGTGCCTTACAGTGAAGTTCAAAACATCTTGCACACATGCATGCCATGCATCTGCATATGGGGGACACTATGGAAGTGAGCGAACAACAGCTAAGGTTCTTCAGTTAGGATTTTACTGGCCTACTATATCTAAGGATGCCCACCAATTCGTAAAAAGTTTTGATAGATGTCAAAGGGTGGGAAACATTTCAAAAAGGTATGAGATGATGCTTAACACAATTATAGAAGTCGAGATTTTCGATGTATGGGGGATGGACTTTATGGGACCTTTTCTGCCTTCATACAACAATTTATATATTCTGTTAGCTGTGGATTACGTATCAAAATGGGTTGAAGCTGTGGCACTCCCTACGAATGATGCCAAAGTGGTTTTGAAGTTTCTACAAAAAACATATTCATAAGATTTGGCACACCAAGAGGAATTATAACTGTCGAGGGAAGTCACTTCTACAATAGGTTCTTTACAGCTCTCTTGGAAAAGTATGGGGTTAATCACAGGGTTGCAATAGCTTATCATCCCCAAACGAGTGGCCAAGATGAGGTTTGAAACAGAGAGGTGAAGCGAAATTTAGAGAAAGTGGTGAATCCGAACAAAAAGGTCTGGTCTCTAAAGATAGATGACGCATTATGGGCTTATCAGATAGCATAAAAGAAACCAATTGGGATGTCTCTGTATCAACTGGTTTATGGGAAAGTGTGTCATCTCCTTGTGGAACTTCAACACAAAGAATATTGGTCCATTCAAAAGCTGAATTTCAATCAAACAGCTGTAAGAGAGAAGACAATACTGCAACTGAATGAGATTGATGTGTTTCGTCGGCAAGCCTACGAAAACTCGAAGCTATACAAAGAAAAGGTCAAAAAGTGGCATGATCAGAAGATTTTATAGAGAAAGTTTGAACCGGGACAATCAGTGTTATTGTATAATTCAAGACTGAGGTTATTTCCCGGAAAGCTCAAATCGCGATGGTCGGGCCCATTTACTATCAAGATAGTTTTCCAACATGGCGTAGTTGAACTCTACTGTAGGAATCCACTTGAAACATTCAAAGTCAACGGGCAGCGTCTAAAGCATTATTGGGGTGGCAACATCGACAATTAAGCCACCGCGATAACTCTTGTCGATGCACCATGAAACAGGGAGTAGTCAAGCTGAAAGACTCAAAAACAAGTGCTCATTAGGAGGCAACCCAATTTTCTAATCATTTATAGTATTTTAGTTTCATGTTATTCAATTCGTAGTTTAGTTCATAATTTTAGTATTACTTAGTTCATCTATGTGCAATTCATAATTAATTTGCTGGTCATTTTCAGTCATTTTCATTATGCTCGCTCAAACTCCATGAAATTATCTTATATTTTTGGTTTTAATGGATTTCAGGTACTATTAATGAAGTTGGACATGTATGCGGGACAAAGGAGCTGAAAATTTCAAGATCTGTAGAGAAGGGACCCCCACCCCGACGGGCATTTTCTTCGCCTGACGCACTCGCCCCAGCGAGGGGGTCCTCTGGATTAGCCCACCCTGACGGGTTTCTTAGGCTTAATTAACCCCCCCCCCCCCCGGCGGGGGTACGGGAAATCTGAAAATTTTAAAATGCTTGCATGACTTAGCATTCTCCACTTCCTCTCCCATAGATGAACCTAAAACTCCCCAATCCCACACCCATACCCACGAAACACTCCATACTCCCTTAATCTCCTGCAAATCCGTACAATACTTCCACATTCTATAAATTAAAACCTAAATCCATTCAATCCCACACCCATTACACATCAATTCCTCTCATTTACAACACCAAAAGCTAGGGTTCTCTAAGGGTTCGGTTTGCAGTAAGGAAAGAAGGGGGAACTTTGAATTTGGGCAATCAAACACTGCATTATCAGCATTTAGTGGAACAAGTAGTGTGTGTAAGCCATTCTTTTCAATTTTTCATCACAGTTGGATTTCAATTATCAAATTTGGGGTTTTGTGAGTGTGTGCCCACCAAGTGTTTGTGTAATTGTCCAAGACAAGTTTGGGGGAATTATTACTGTTAGTGTGATACCAATGGCACCTACGACTCCTTCTAAACGCCAATGTGGTGAGGGAACATCACCACCGGCACGAAGCTTTGACAAGAGAAAGTTTGTTAGTGCTAACGTGGCGGACAAATATGAATATCTCATGCTTAAAGCACTAACACCAGAGAGGGGATTGAGGCCAAATGCGTTTGATGGCCAAATGCAAAGACAGATTCACGAACACGCATGGGAGGTGTTCACTGACGATCCAGACCCTGCTATTGTGAATGTTGTCAAGGAGTTATATGCCAATGCTAAGGAAGGGGACCATATGTGGCTTTTGTGCGGGGAAAATAGGTGCCCTTCAGTACTGCAACAATCAATGAGTATTACAACGTTTGACCCCCTGTAGTGTGCCAATATGTCCAGTTATGTAACAGTAATCCAGATTATGATCAGATCCTCAAAGAAATTTCAAAACCTGGCACTGTTTAGGTGAAGGGGCACTACAAAATAATGGGGATTCAGCAACAACCGATTTTCGTTGCTAAAGGTGTCAAATTTCGTTTCTAAAGGGTTTTGGCAACGACTTTACTTTCATTGTGTCTTTCGTTGCGTAATGAGCGTTGCTAATTGTTCCGCAACGAGCATATTTTTTTCTTTGCCAAAAGTAATACATTTTGCAACGAAATTTGGCTTTCGTACAAAGACATCGATCCTTTAACAACAAAATGTATTGTTGTAGAATAATTAAAATGTCGTTGCTAAAAACCCCATTTTGTTGCAAAAGTCTACTAATTGGCAACGAAATGAACTCTTTTTTTTTGCAACGCCCATGCATTTTCGTTGTAATTGACACCATTTTGCATCGACACTTTTCGTTGCAGTAAATTATGAAAATTATTGCCTAAGCTTGCTTTCGTTGCAGAATGTAAACTTTTTAGCAACGATTTTCGTTGCTGATTATTTTATTTGGCAACAACATTATGTTGAAACAGCAACGAAAATCCTTTTTACTGATTATTTTTTAATAGCAACGACATTATATGTTGTCGTTTCTTTATATGTGCAACGAAAGTTGATATGATTTGCAACGATAAAAAATATTGCCTTTTATTTTAGTATTAGCAACAATATCCTCTTCGTTGTTATTAGGTTAATTTTTTCGTTGCCAAATATTATATTTTAAATGTCATTAGCAATAAAAATTTGTTGCTAAATGTATAAAAAATTATTGCTATATTAAAACTTGTTCAATACTTTGGTAACAAATTAAATTGTTGTTAAATCAAAATTTGACATTCTTTTTGTGTACCTGGCTGGCTCAATGTCCCCATAGCAAATAATGGCAAAAATACAAAAAACTGAAATATTATTAACTTAATAAAATCATCCACTACATAATCATTCATTTTTTTTACAATTAATCATCTAAAGCTACCACGGTTCTTCAGTCAAAGTATATATCTACATATATAGAGAGAGTACACTTCATAATTTCGTCTCTTGTCTTCTGTAAACGTAGCACGAAAATTTGATACCCAGTATTGCAAGTCAGGTCGTAGAAACAGTCTTCTTGCACATTTAAAAATAATAGCAAGTCAGAAAAATGAAACAAATAGGTCACCAGAGGCGCTTAGTGCCAAAATCAATACACAAAGACTAGAGTTGCTACGTGATACAATGTCAAGGCTTGGCTCTTATTTCATAATACTTTAGAATACCACCAATTTCTTATTCAATTTGAGTGACTAAACAATAAATATGGTTGGCACATCAATACATAATCACTCTCCAACCTGGTTATAGCACAAGTTAGAACAAATCCTTTGCTTTAGTTGGAATGCTATGTTTTGTTGGAGAAAGAATATTAGCTTGTGTAATAGGTGGAGACCGTAGAATACTACCATGATCACCATCGACAAATACTCTCTTTTGTGTCATTTCAGATGCAGGTATAGACAATAGTAAACTTTAGTATATTTCCTAATCATTTCCTTTTGATAAAATTTAGTCTATTTTATGATGATTGTAAAAAACATAAAAAAAACATTTATGCTGTTTTCTGAAACATGTGGGTGTTTCTGAAACATTTATAGAGAACAAAAAATTAAAATGCTGGGAAACCAACATTTTCTAAACCAATTGTTTGACAATGGTATCCAAACAGACCTTGAATGTCTCTAGCCAGTTGTTATAGCTGATGAAGTGATAAAAATAGTCCCCCTTGAGTATTCCAGATGTGAAGAATTTAAATTTAGGGAAGCATTGATTATGGCATACAATAGTGGAGGAATTTTATTTAAAACAAAGTATAAGTATCAAATAGCACACAGTTCTTGATAACATTAAGACAGTGGTTATTTGTGGAGATTGGTGGAATCGAGGCATACAATGAACACATGTGATCAATATATGGTATGTGCACATGTTGATTATGTCTCCAGTAAGATGCAGGGCCATATTAAATTCATTAAACAAACATGTACATACATACGGTGTGTGTGAAAGAAAAACGCAAAACTTTTGCATGATACCATGTTATCTTATATGCTTAAAATCAGGCATTAGTAATTGAAAAAAGAAAAAAAAATGCACTTGATGAATATATGGAGGAAATATTGCTGAAGGAAAAGAGTATATATAGTCCCTTGCGAGGATCAGAAGTTGCAAAAACCTGTGTGGGAGTAAATCTAACTGAGTTCTGATTTGGCTGATCTTGGGGATATGGGTCTGGGTCAGGAGGGATATAGGCCTCAACGATTAGTGCATCTTTTTCAGAACCATTATCTACTTCGTTAACGTCAATTGAAGCAACAGTAGACTTTTCATTTCCTGGAAGCGCATGAGTGTTGCCTTTCAGATTCCTAGGAAGTCTGATTCAGAAAGGGGGCCTTGGCAACAAGTTCTCTTTGTCGTCTGTATTCTTAAAACAAACCTAACAACAAAGAAACTTGATTAAAGTTAACATCTCATAGATTCTTCATAATCTAAACTGCAAGCAAGTAGCCTAAACAAAAAAGTCTCATCACAGGTCGAAAAGAAAAACAAACCTGATAATCTGGAAAACACTGTACAACATGATCTGCATCAAGGAAAGTATCTTTGAAAATTTACTATATACAGAAGATCAGGCATATTAGTCCATTGTGTTGCAGAGGGGTTCCCATAGCCCAAAAATATGTCATGCAACTAGTCAGGAACAATACAAGTTTCATTCATTAGATCTCTTATGGATTCTAAAATTGCTTTAAAGTGTTTTCCTTGGGTTTTCTCCTCATCAATATATTAAATGTACCATAAACATCTTCTGAACCTTTCTCTTCAATATCACTAACATCCATATGCTATTGTCTCGTATCAAAAGCAACTGTCACAGTTTTCAGTTCTCCTTTTGGAGGCTTCCATTCATCTCGCTTGATTCTCCCATTGAAATCATTCATGAGAGTTCCCTCCCCGTCACGCATCTCAATATCTTCACATGCACGAACAAATTGAAGACCAAGCTTTTGTGGTACAGTTGCAGTCTCTGCCTCTTCTACAATTAGAGGCTCAAATAAAGGACATATGGAAAGTAAAAACATAACATGCATGATAAATTGACAACATCTATCTAATAAAATACAAATGATTTTGAATTTCCCGCTCACTTAATAAATCATCTGGGCCGTCCAAAGTTTGAGATAAATCCCACCGTCCATACATCTATCTAATAAAATACATCTATCTATCTAATCTATCTAATAATGATTTTGATATTCCCGCTCACTTAATAAATCATCTGGACCATTCTAAGTTTGAGATAAATCTCACTGTTCATACAGTGCCGGAGGCACGGGACCAG
>JAINUV010000518.1:0-88444 GCA_020205505.1 Panax japonicus
TTATTACAGGAAGTAATAGGATCTCCAGTTCTGGAGAGGAGATTGAGACTGGATGTAGCAACATACATGAGATGTATGTTGTGAACCAGAAAAATCTCAGTGCATTGTGTGATTGAATATTTACTGTTTTGCATATTAATTTCTATTACTGCAAATTAATTATCTAAAAATTCAAAAAGGCCTAAGATAAATTTTTAAATTTGTAATAAACTATTCAACCCCTTTCTAGAATATTATTGGACTTTCAGACACATGATCCATCATCAAACAAAATTAAATATCTAGTGTTCATTAATTGCCCAACACTCAACAAGTTATGTGCTAAACTTGGGACAAAGAAAACATTGTGAAGAAGTCTAACCTGACCATGATTAGTATCGATAGCTACTGTACCTTTCCCTTTAACCTGAATTTGCTTATTGTCTCCAAGTCTAATGTGCTTCTGTTGAGATTCATCAATTTCTTTGAACGTTGATCTTGTTCTTAACATACGGTTAGAGCAACCACTGTCCACAAACCAAACACAAATTTCATCATCGTTAACATTGCAATAGGCCATGAACAGTTATTCTCATCTTTGTTTTCCTCAGCATAGCTTGCTTTATTTTCTTTACTCTTGCAAAAATCATTTATGTCCAAAAACGATTACAAAAGGTGCACCAGAGTCCTTTATCTTTGTTTCGGCAGAAATCCTCTGTGACCTTTTTTTTGCTCAGATTGTCCATCAAATCGACCTCTGCTCCGACCATGAAAAATGCATTTGCCATGAAAAACGTCTTTTCCACGGAAAAAACTTTTGCCTCGTCCTCTTCCTGTAGTTCTTTCCTCTTGAAAAGGTGTTTCCCCCTTCACTTAAAATGCATTCTCCACATTTTTGTCAACTGATTTATTTAGTGTTGTTTCATAGCTAGCAAAGAACCCATTAGTTCATCAAATGAAAAAATAGACAAGTCTTTAAATTCCCCGATCGCAACAACAACATGATCAAATTTTTTAGTCAAGCTCCTTAAAACTTTGGCAACAATAGTTTTATCAGAAATTTCTTCACCATATGACCTCACTTGATTAACAATTGCAGTAGCTCTAGATAAAAAATCTTGGACTGATTCATTGTCTTTCATAAATAAAGTTTCAAATTCACAACGAAAAGATTGAAGTTTCATGGTAATTACCTTTAATGAACCTAGAAACTCATTTTTTAGAGTCATCCAAGCTTCTTTTGAAGTCTCTGCTTCTGCTATTTTGATAAAAAGTGGTGTCATGCAACACTTGCTGAAAGAAAAACAAAGCTTTTTGCATCTCTTTTTTTTTGGTTTCTCTATCGTCATCTTCGTATCCATTCCAACCAAGTCTCCAAAGCTCATGTGATCTGAAACAGAATTTTTCATTTTGATGCTCCAAAATCCGTAACATTCACCTTTGAAAATAGAATCAAAGGTTGAGATCATGTGTTTCATGGAAGTACCATTGGCGGCCATGATAGCACTCCCAATAGAAAGAACCTAGGATTGATCCAATTTGTGGAATATAGAAAGGAAGAGAAAAAAGGAAGACTGAAAAATAAGATAAATATTATGCTGAAAAAATAATGCTAGTTGCTTGATTTTTATTTCTGACATAACCATGCCTTTTATAGGCTTACATTAATGATAACTGAACTCTTATTAATCTCAACTAAAAAGAGAAAAATCTGGAAATATATTAACAACCTAAAGGATCATGGAACATGACCTTGTTGGAAAAAAAAAACAACTTTGACTAAAAACAAGCCAACAGAAATGACCAAGTCATATGGCTATGGATTGACAAACAACGAGATAACATGGTCCTTCAGCACTTTCTCTGGGTGAGAGTATCCATCCTCCTCCTTGTAAACAACATCCAAATCCGAGTAAGGTTGAGAACCCGAATGACAATCTGCATGGGGACAGCAGTTGGCCTGAGACATTCCTTATTTATCCTTCCATGAATTTTCAATCCTTTAAAAAATTCAGCTACTATCTCTTCCTTTGACCTCCATGCTCCTTCATGTAGCATTCATCCCTGTAGCAACATGTCCCCTTTGTTGTTCCTCCTACAAAGTTTGAGAGCCTTTAGAGAGAATTGAACATACAAGTGACATTAATGCTACGTTTGGATTAAAAGAATAGAATGAAGAGTGGAATGATTCATTATATTCTAGTTGGAATGAGTTATTCCATATGTTTTTCCCTCTTCCAAAGAACCAAACACAATTTTTTTATTCCAAACAGTATTTATAGTCACGTGATTAGTTGTATGATGAAGAGGAAATATTGGAGCCAATATAAACAGTATATACCCTTTAAAGACTAAATTGCCCTTCATTTTGAGTCTTGTGACTTATTCTGACAAGAAAATACTAAATAGTCGCCAGGAGATCTTATTTATAGAAACTCAAGCGTAGTAATCTTTAATTTCTTAAAATTAAAATATTAGAAAAAAAGATAAACAAATATTTGCGTTGATATTGATTTCAGAAAGTTTAAAATTGACAGTTTATTTCGAACGTCTATAAAATTAAGTTGTATTTATATAGCTGAGAGTTATTGCAACTCTACTATATAAATACAATTAATTTTATAAAAGCTCAAAATTAACTGTCCATTTTAAACTATCCGAAATCAAAATCCGGTTTTGTGTGTTTGTGTGTTGGATATACGAGTGAATACCTCATGAGTCCTTATGTCATCGATAAGCCGGCCAATTGTGTTTGAAGCAACAAGGCATTGAGGTTTCTTTGCTGCCCAGTCAAATGCCTGAATAGTAGCAACTTCTCCCATGCCCATAATGGATGATATTCCATGCAAGAAATTAGAACCAGTAACTAAAGCATGGCCATATACTCATCAAATGATGGAACATATTTTTCATGAAACCACTTGGCCTCCAGAAAATGGCACCTCGTGACTTCCTTGAACTAATGTGAGTGATGACAAAATCACGGAATCAAAAAATATGTTAATTAGTAGAGATGGTTCGATCCCCAGGGGGTTGGAAAGGGGGAATTGTACGTACTTCCTCCAGTTTAAATATATAACTCAAAATTGGGATTAGGATGCCCTCTCCTCTAGTTTCTCTCAATACACATTTAGCGACATAAATATTATATTTAGTGACAAAATAATCATCGAGACAATAAAATTTGCGTCGCTAAAGATTGTGTAGGTAAATGTGTATTAAGAGAAATTAGAGGTCAGGTGTAATGGAGAGGATCATAATCCTCAAAATTGATAGTATTGGACAATATATTTATAAAAATTATAAACTATCTAAAAAGACTATTGATTACAAAATTAAAGATTCTTTCTTCTATTTTCTTTAAAAAAAAAAATTGAATGAGTCTCATCAGTTTTAGCTTTAAAAAAATCGAATATAAATTTTAAAAAGTCAATTTTGGTCTTATAATTTGGAAGTTATATAGCAGTCAAGTCTTACTGCTTCTTTGAATACTCAGCCCCATATGATCTTCCTTCCTTGGACAATTCTTTGTTTAGCTCTTGGTAGACCTTTAACTTAGCTCTATATAAGAGCTTCATGTAATCTGGAAGTTCCTCAATGGCGCTCATATCCCACCTAACAACAATACATGTACTCATCAGCCTATGCACATTTGATTTCGTTGGTATGATTAAATAATAAATAAGGCAAAATGCAATTTATCACGTTTTTACTCTTCAACACTTGTAGTTAAAAATCCCTATAAGTTTGTCCATGACTAATCATCTGAGGTACGGTCAGGACGCCGAAGTGTGGATCACCTCTCTCAAGAAAGTTTACTTGCGTCCACAAAGGTTCGAAATCGAGATCTCTTGCTTATGCGAACAGCAGGGCCGGTCCAAACTTTTTGAGGGCCTCAAGCTAAATCTTAAATTGGGCCTGTTTTTTTAACTATATATTCAATACTAAATTTCAGCCGGAAGATGGTGGTCAGTGGGCCTTGGGAAAAAAAGAATAATAAATTTCAGCATTGGGAAAAAAGAGAATAAATTTCAGCCTCTATTAGTTATATTATAAGTTTAATCAAATACATATTCTATATATGCAATCCGAAGTGCAATATTGTCCATAATATTTGGTATGAAAACACTGTCCCCAGTATAACCCAATATTGACCCTACTAAAGAATTTCGATTTCATTAACTCGGTTGGTACAACAATGTATAACTTTATGGAGAATGGATAAATTAATATAAAAGCAACCTGCGGTCTGAAAGATTTTAATTATACCCAAGACATTACATACTTAGAGTTCTAATATCATGTTAAGTAAGTAATCAACTCATTTTAAAGTTTAGACTATTAGAAGGAAGTACCAACAATGTATATCATGCTAATACCACTTCCCTAGAATATATATATATATATATAATATATATATATATATATATATATATATATATATATATATATAAGTTTTTAACTAAAGTGAATGATTTTAAATATTTACAAATTAAGAGAGACTAGAAGAAAATACAATATATTATAGTGATAATACCTTTGTACTGCATCAGTATAAACTTGGAGTTCTTCGAGTGTTCCATAAGCATCATATGTATCATCACTAATTGAAAACAAAAGAAGAGTTTTAACTAGCATAAGTCGTGCTTTGGAGTATTGAGGTTCAAAATAGACTGTCAGGGCCCATAAATAGCACTCCACTGATCTGTCCCTGGCATATGGAAGTTTTGACGCAAAGTCTAACTCTTTCCACCACCTACAATACATAGAAAATGATAATGTTTGACTTTTAATCATGTAGTATTTAGCAATAATAAAAATAACAATGTGTTTGACTTTTAATCATGTAGTATTTAATCTTACTAAACTCTTTGTATCATGGATGTATCATTTGTAATTACTTACATGCATGCTTATAAACATATAAACTCTTCATATATATACAATAATTTAATTTAATCTAATCTACATGATGCGTATGCTTTACAAATACCCAATTATCCAATGATTAAGTATCTCATGCAAACCTTTATGTTCCAAAAATATTAAAGAGAATTAAAAGAGACATTATTTTGGAATTGAAAAATTACCTCGAGACTTGACATAGTTCCTTCTTGTGCAACATCTGCACTAGATTAAAATCCACCTTTGCAAACTTGAGCAACAATTCATTCTTAGAAGGGTCTTCTTCATAGACAGAGATGTAATATCTGTGTTCAACTCTAGGGATCCCCTTGTGGACTGATTGCTTCAAGGCATACATTACTTGTTTGGCCCAAAAAGGGCTTAAATTACTTGACAGGGACTCAAGGTTACTTGCTGCAAATGGCAGCGCCTCATCTAGAATATCATCTCCATGAGTCCTTGCATGTGAAGCTTCATACAAGCTAGCAAACCGATCGCATCTCCGGCAAGGGTCTCCTTGAATTTGCCATTTCCATCTTTGAATTTGTTGAAAACATCTGATACAAACAATTGTATATATAGTATTGGATGGTTAGCATGAATTTTGATTATATCTAAAGATAACAATAATAAGTGGGTAATACCTAAACTCATGAATCCGATTAAGGAAAATTGAAGTTGACAACCACTTCACATTAGTAAGTTCTATAGTTTTTTATTGTATCATGTTATATAAAATATTGCATTGATAAGTTATATAACTTTTTATTGCATTAATGTAATGGTTAATTCAACATTTTATATAACTCATGCAATGAAACAACTAATCGATTGGATCCTAAACTACTCATGGACAAAACTTTATGAAGAATGCATGGATAAATTAATATAAAAGCAACTGCGTGAAATCCAGAAGAACCCTGTAAGACTTACCACAAGACATCTTAAAACCATGTTGTCTGAATATTCTGAAGTGAAGGGCAGTGGTGAAAAGGTCATAGTCTTGATCTTCTCCAAAGTTAGCAGGAGCATTAAACATTTGCTCCAACACTTGTTCAATCTCTTTCTCAAAGTGATAGGACACACCTAGGCGTTCGAGTGTGTTATCAAACTCATTGCTTCTACCAGTTTACTTCCAGCAGCTACTAGCAGCATTGTCCTCACTTCTTCTTTCAAGAGATCAACTTCTTTCACATAATTTTCCTGTATCTGCATATATATATATATATATATATATTAGCCTTTTTATTTTCCTTACTTTATTCTCGATCTTTTCGAATTTCAAAATTACCCTGACATTAGTTAGGGAAGAAATTACAAAAATATTAACACTTTATCTTTTTGAGTTCCAAAACATACTCCAATATTCTTTAAAAACAAAATTTATAAAAAAAATATAATTATATATTGCGATAAAACATGTAGATTTTTGTTGCGAATAGATAGAATAATTATGGGAATATGTAATGTTATGAATATAGGTAATATATATATATATATATATATATATATATATATATATATATATATATTACATATATTCATAACAGAATAATGGTTATACACGATTGTGTATGTTTTATTGTGCACAGTCTGTCAAAATTACATCGTTTTGGCAGATTTGTTTTTGATTTCTGATTTGGGAGGAGAGAAACTGTTTTTTAAACAAATCTGTCAAAACGACGTTGTAATACCCGAAAAAAAATATATATTAAATAATAATAAAAAAATTATTTTATTTTAAAATATATTAATTGGACTTTGTCATTTATTGGGTCAAACTAGTGATTTAATTTATGTGGGCTAATAAATATTAGTAAGTGTGGATAAATAAATATTTTAAAATTGGGCTTTAAAAACTAATTTAGTTTAAATTATGTGGGTAATAGTAAATCCTATTATAATTAAGAGAAATAATAAGACAATAAATAAAACCTAACCCTCATCTTATGCGAACGGGAGAAGAAGAAAAAGAAAAAAAAAACGCAGTCTCTACTAAAAAGAAAGAGAAAGAAGAACAAGCCGCTACTTATTGTATTGTTAGAGAAGTTGCGTACGAATTAATCAGAAAAAAAAAAATCAGGTTTGCTGTTTGTTTTTCGGTTGGTACTTTATGTATATCCATGGTTATTAATTTATTATGTTCTTAACTTCAGTATACTTGATTGATGTGAGTGGTTATATATATATATATATATATATAAATATATATATATATATATATATATATATGAATCCTAAAAAAAAAGGTGGGGAGTTCAAATCATGTTTTAAAAATCAGCAGGTCAACACTAATTTGTTTGCATATATTTATATTCTTATGTTTTGGTCGGTATTAATATATATATGACAATATGATTTTATTCAGCGAATGAGATTTGTTATATATATAATATCTTAAGGTTTTTTGATTTGTTTAAGTTTTAAAAAAATATAAAATATATATATATATATATATATATATATATATATATATAAATGATTAGAATATAAATTATAATCATTAGGTAACTTATAATTGTATTATTATTACTTTTTATTAGATCGGACGAAGGGAATTTAAAGAGTTATTTTTGTAATATAAATTTTGGAGTATTAATAATTGATAAAAGGCGATGATTAAAGGCATATTAGATAGATTATGAATTATTTTGAAATTATTAGTTTGGATTGTTTTTAATTTGAGGTGAATATGTTTAGGTTGCGAATAACGTTTCGTATTTGATACCGTGGGCATTTGAGGGTAAGATTTTGGGGAGTGTGCTATAAAGGGTTTGGAAGTATCAGGTACGGATTCAGTACTCTTTCAGCGATACCTTTGTTAAATTTGATTTGTTCGTTTTGTTCCTCGTTTCAAATTTCTATTATTATTTCACATAATTGTTTCTTGTGAAATTGATATATTTATTACATTTTGGAGTTGAGACATTGGACTCGTACTTGTACTCTTTGAATGAGGTTATCATGTCTAATATTTATTTTGATAATTGTAGAGCGGTACATGTTGTTATCTTCTTTTTGAAACCTTGTGACTATAAAATAATTATAGAACCCTTTTGTTGGTATTATGTCGCATGTGTTGTGACATGATATTTTTGTTAGAATATACCGTAGGGTATACATGATCTAGAACCACCTGTAGGGGTACCACAGGCATGTCGTCTTGGCACGAGAGGCATGACACTTTCTGTGGCGGTGTGATTTATCCACGGCGTCTCCGTTTTGGGCTCCGGAGGAAGTGGGCCATTTGGTGTTTTATTGTGGGAGACGTATGGGTTAACCATAGTATTCTGTTCTGTGGATTGGTGATGTTGTGCCAAACACACCTATCCGATTTGCATACATTCGGATTCGCGGTCCAATGTGTGATTTGCCTGTGTGGCATTATTTTGATTTGCCTGTGTGGCATTATTTTGGTTGCCTATGTGGCATCATTTGATTTGCCTGTGTGGCATTATTTTGACTTGCCTGTGTGGCAAGGTATATTTCTTAGCTCATTTGGTATGAAATAACTCCAGCCGTTTGTTTCAGCCTATTATTTTATTTGATTAGTTTTGTTGGTTTTTGTTCAGTTCAAGTCATTGAGTTAGTTACTTCAGATCGCTATTTTTTTTATTCTTTTATTGGTTTCGTCAATTATGTTGATTCATATATATTCCATTCAGATCCTTGGATATTATATTTTCATTCGTACTTGCACTTGAGGCTTGTTCAATAATTTGTCTCAACTGTTTTCGTATATCAGTTGTATATCTGTATCCTTACTGGACAATTGGCTCATGCTATGTTTTTCTTCCGGCAGGTTTGCAGGGGTGATTCAGGGCTAGTGTGATGAGAGTTTTGCCTTTGACCAGTTAGGTTGATTCAAATTTTAAGTTTTGATTATTTTGACTCAGTTTAGAGAATTGTACTTATTACTTTATTGATGGATCACAACTATTAACATTTTGAGGTTGTTAGTGCTCTGTTTATTTATTTTGAGGTTTGTTGTGCTTTGCACGTGACCTCCTATTCCTTTTTTGGAAGGGGGTGTTACAGAGATGGTATCAAAGCCGACTCTCGAAAGCTCGGGTCGGATCATTCGATCAGGTTGCCGGAGGTGGGGACACGAAGGCTGGTGGTATTATCCCACAATGGAGAGATGAAGGTCCGGAGGTGGGGACACGAAGCCAGCCGGTATTATCCCACAATGGCTAGAGAGGCAAAGATCTTTGGGCCGTGTGCGTGATCGGTTCTGACGAGGACGTCAGAAATTTAAGTGGGGGAGTTTGTAACACCCCAGTCCCACATCGAAAGATAGGGGAAAAATTTGTCTGTATATGAGGAATTAAGTAACTACCAATAGTACCTTCAAGTCATGACCTTTTGGGAGCCTGTGGTGGGCTAGATGACCCAAGAAGATACTATTGGGCCAGTGGTTTGAGGCCTTATTAGGATGGATTTGATTCGATTCGGACTTGGGATTTGACCCAAGATTTGTTCTGGACTCAGGATTTGACCCGGGTTGTTTCATATGGTATCAGAGCTTAGGTTCTTTCTTGTAGAAAACCTATTTAGGTTTGACCTGTGAGTTGTGGATAAATCACTCGGTAGACGTAGGAGTTTGATTCGATTTTGTTCTCTGTTTGGTTGGTCTTGATTTTGACCAAGTGTTTTTAGCCCTTTGAGTTGTAGTTGATTTGAGAAAGGCGAGATAATTTGGTAAGATTATTATTTTATATTCGTTGGAGCAATAATGTTAGTTAAGGATGGTGATTTGATCATTAAGGAGAATAATGTCATACTTTGTTCAGTTAAGAAATGATTATACGATTATGATATGAGCAGTTGTATCAGTGAGTTTTGATATTGGAGAATTATTTGTTAGAGTTATTTCAAATAATTACAAATTATTATGATTTTGGAATTGAGGATTTTATTTGGGTTAGATTCTGATTTTTGTTAAGTTGTGAATAATTTGAAGTATGTGAATCGGTGGGATAATATGATAAAGTGAAAATTATTAAGTACAAATGATCTCTTGTAATTTTGAGTTGTTGTAAAGATTCGAGGTAATTAGATTAATTTTTTTGGAGTAAATGAATTTTGCTATTATTTCCTAATAGAATATTGGAGTTATCTTATATGAAATTTTGAGTGATAGTATGAGGAGATTTTGGAATTTGTTGGGTTATGGTTTGCACTAATAGAATGATTGATTTATTAAATGATTAGATATTAAGTGATGAATCTTTAAGAGATTTTGAAGGCTATCGTTTGTTTATTCAGATAGTAGGATATATGATTTGGAGTTTGGTATGGTGATGGAGAGATCTTAGTAGTAGTATATTTTTGGTGTAATAATATTTGAGAACTAATTTGATTGGAGGTTATGATATTTTGAAATTCTTGAGGACTTAGTGAGAGTTGATGATATAATTTAAGTTGTTTTGTTTATCTGATGTATTTAGAGTTTTGTATGAATTTATGTAAAATAAAACAAAAATAATTTGTTAGATCCTTGTCATGTGTGGAACATAAACATTTTACGAATTAAAAATAATTTTAAATATTTTGGGTATTCGAATCGTATTTAGATGAAGAGAAATGTTTTGTGATTTTGAATTATTTTCCGAAGAGTACGTACGTTTACAAGAACGAAAATCAAGAAAATTGACAAGGGTCGCACCAACAGTGGATCATGTGATTTAACGCGAAGAACCTTACCAAAGCTTGACACGGTAGCTGACGAATTTTTTACGAGTACGTGGACAATTGTGTGGACTGACTTACCCGCGTTGATCGTTACAAATGGTGGCGCTACATCGTAACTAAATTAATTTTTTTAGCTTATTTGAATTTCGAGGATGAAATTATTTTTAAGGGGTGAAAAATGTAATAACCTATTTTTTATATAATTAAATATTAATTGATTTTATTTTATACAATTGTGTTTAAATTGAAAAAGGTAAATAATTTTGTTTCCCTCTTTTCTTCCTTGTTTTGTTTGAAAGATTAAATTCGTTTAGTAGATAATTAAATAACTGATTAAATTAAAATTGAGAAAGATATTTCCTTTTGTTAAAGTCTTGTGGTAAAATTATTCGGAGCGGAAAGCTACTTGGGAGATAGATGAGTCTATTCGAGCGTAGTATCCGCATCTTTTGATAATTAGGTACGTTTATTCTTTTGATTCCGGGGACGGAATCCTTTTTAAGGGGTAGGTGATGTAATACCCGAAAAAAATATATATTAAATAATAATTAAAAAATATTTTATTTTAAAATATATTAATTGGACTTTGTCATTTATTGGGTCAAACTAGTGATTTAATTTATGTGGGCTAATAAATATTAGTAAGTGTGGATAAATTAATATTTTAAAATTGGGCTTTAAAAACTAATTTAGTTTAAATTATGTGGGTAATAGTAAATCCTATTATAATTAAGAGAAATAATAATACAATAAATAAAACCTAACCCTCATCTTATGCGAACGGGAGAAGAAGAAAAAGAAAAAAAAACACAGTCTCTACTAAAAAGAAAGAGAAAGAAGAACAAGTCGCTACTTATTGTATTGTGAGAGAAGTTGCGTACGAATTAATCAGAAAAAAAAAAAAGAATCAGGTTTGCTGTTTGTTTTTCTGTTGATACTTTATGTATATCCATGGTTATTAATTTATTATGTTCTTAACTTTAGTATACTTGATTGATGTGAGTGGTTATATATATATATATATATATATATATATATATATATATATATATATATATATATATATATATAAATTTATCAGGAAGGAAATATACTGCATATATATATATATATATTATATATATATATACGAATCCTGCAAAAAAAGGTGGGGAGTTCAAATCATGTTTTAAAAATCAACAGGTCAACACTAATTTGTTTGCATATATTTATATTCTTATGTTTTGGTCGGTATTAATATATATATGACAATATGATTTTAATGAGCGAATGAGATTTGTTATATATATAATATCTTAAGGTTTTTTGATTTGTTTAAGTTTTAAAAAAAATAATATATATATATATAAATGATTAGAATATAAATTATAATAATTAGGTAACTTATAATTGTATTATTATTACTTTTTATTAGATCGGACGGAGGGAATTTAAAGAGTTATTTTTGTAATATAAATTTTGGAGTATTAATAATTGATAAAAGGCGATGATTAAAGGCATATTAGATAGATTATGAATTATTTTGAAATTATTAGTTTGAATTGTTTTTAATTTGAGGTGAATATGTTTAGGTTGCGAATAACGTTTCGTATTTGATATCGTGGGCATTTGAGGGTAAGATTTTGGGGAGTGTTATAAAGGGTTTGAAAGTATCAGGTACGAATTCCGTACTCTTTCAGCGATACCTTTGTTAAATTTGATTTGTTCGTTTTGTTCCTCGTTTCGAATTTCTATTATTATTTCACATAATTGTTTCTTGTGAAATTGATATAT
The DNA here is from genome assembly GCA_020205505.1 of Panax japonicus. Lineage (NCBI taxonomy): Eukaryota > Viridiplantae > Streptophyta > Magnoliopsida > Apiales > Araliaceae > Panax > Panax japonicus. The sequence goes on from JAINUV010000518.1 coordinate 12,352, forward strand.
TTATTTCATTTTGGAGTTGACACATTGGACTCGTACTTGTACTCTTTGAATGAAGTTATCATGTCTAATATTTATTTTGATAATTGTAGAGCGGTACATGTTGTTATCTTCTTTTTGAAACCTTGTGACTATAATTTGATTTGGTTCAACATGTACATATAGAACCCTTTTGTTGGTATTATGTCGCATGTGTTGTGACATGATATTTTTGTTAGAATATACCGTAGGGTATACATGAGCTAGAACCACCTGTGGGGGTACCACAGGCATGTCGTCTTGGCACGAGAGGCATGACTCTTTCCGTGGCGGTATGATTTGTCCACGGCATCTCCGTTTTGGGCTCCAGAGGAAGTGGGCCATTTGGTGTTTTGTTGTGGGAGGCGTATGAGTTAACCCTAGTATTCTGTTCTGCGGATTGGTGATGTTGTGCCAAACACACCTATCCGATTTGCATACATTCGGATTCGCTGTCCAATGTGTGATTTGCCTGTGTGGCATTATTTTGATTTGCCTATGTGGCATTGTTTTGATGTGTCTGTGTGACATTATTTTGGTTGCCTATGTGGCATCATTTGATTTGCCTGTGTGGCATTATTTTTACTTGCCTGTGTGGCAAGGTATATTTCTTAGCTCATTCGGTATGAAATAAATCCAGCCGTTTGTTTCAGCCTATTATTTTATTTGATTAGTTTTGTTGGTTTTTGTTCAGTTCAAGTCATTGAGTTAGTTACTTCAGTTCGCTATTTTTTTATTCTTTTATTGATTTCGTCAATTATGTTTATTCATATATATTCCATTCAGATCCTTGGATATTATATTTTTATTCGTACTTGCACTTGAGGCTTGTTCAGTAATTTGTCTCAACTGTTTTCGTATATCAGTTGTATATCTTTTGTATATCTGTATCCGTACTGGGCAATTGGCTCATGTTGTGTTTTTCTTCCGGCAGGTTTGCAGGGGTGATTCAGGACTAGTGTGATGAGAGTTTTGCCTTTGACCAGTTAGGTTGATTCAAATTTTAAGTTTTGATTATTTTGACTCAGTTTAGAGAATTGTACTTATTACTTTATTGATGGATCACAACTATTAACATTTTGAGGTTGTTAGTGCTCTGTTTATTTATTTTGAGGTTTGTTGTGCTTTGCACGTGACCTCCCTTTCCTTTTCGGGAAGGGGGTGTTACAGACGTAGTTTTGACTGACTGAACACAAATAAAACATACACAGCTGTGTATGACCATATTGCTTAATAATTATATAATATTGCTTAATAATTATATAATATGTCAATTAACACAAATAGATAACTAATTGATGTAATACTCATAATAAAAACTAGACACAATTATATATAAAAAATAAAATAAAATAATAAAATTCGAATATAACCTCAGTATCCACAGAGAATGAAGTGAAACGATCTCCCCACAGACAAGGGGGGAAGTTTGCTAATCGGCGAGCACTTGAAAGCTGGTTTTCTGCTGAGGCCAACACTTCCATATTGTTATATTCGAATATTGCTATATATGTTGATATACACCGAATAAATGAGAGAGCTATTTATAGAGTGGGGGGATGTTTGGCATATATTATGTTTTATATTCTCAAGTCTCTCTGATGTTGCCCTAGCAACAATTCACATGGTAGCACGCCTGTTAGTTTTTTTTTTTTATGAAAAATGATGTATATAATTTTTTTATTGTCAGTTAGTTGAAGAAGTATTAGTTGTAATATTTTTGAAGAGATGTGTAATAATTGAGATTTTCCTATAATTCTTATTAATTTTATGTATTGATAAAGTTTATAATTATATAAAGTCCTGTATTGATAGAGTGATATATGTATACCTTAAATTAATTGGTGTGCTATATCAAAGAATTAATAAGAACCCAACTAACATATTTATCATTTGTTTATTTTATTTTAAAAAATGTCTGAATAGTTTTCTATTTTCTTTGAATTTTAAATTTTTGTAACTAGATAGACTAATAAATAAACTATATTATAGGTACTTTAATAAAATAGCAAGTTAAATTATATATCATATATATCTTAAGAAATTTTCATAAATTGTATTATAAAATATCTCAAATAAACAAATAATGCTATTTAGTGAAACTACAAAAGGATAACAGATTTAATAAAGTAGTTTAAATTTTGAATAAGTTAATGTATACACATATCTTATAAATATGATATATAATAAAATTAAGGTAAAATGGATAATTTATTTTAGATATATAAGACTAATATAATCTCTTTAATATATTTATTATTTTAGATATATAAGACTAATATAATCTCTTTAGAATATTTATTATTTAAGTGTACAATTATCAGTGCTCTCTAGTTATTCATTTCGTATTAATACGTGCCATTGGTCGGCTCCCTATAATATTCTCTCTCTCTCTCAACGCCATTATCATATCAATAAAAGTAATCTTACAGTATTTTAGTATTTGTTGTACTGATAACAATTATTGCCATAGTGTGTACCCCTCCATTAATCAAGTCCTAAGAATGTGGCAACTTGTTGATTTTTTTAAAGTTCATTAAATATTTTTAAATTTAAAATTGATGTTAAATTATTTAAAACTATTTTAAGCAAAGAAGTATGACATATTATGTTTTATATTCTCGAGTCTCAACTCTGAAGTTGCCATCAATGATAGCAATAATTGACATGGTGGAGGATGTGGCATTTATGCTGGGTTTGTGAGTTTGTAGGAAGAGTGGTGCTAGAGACACAAACTATTTTACAAACATTTTATAAACTGCTGATGTGGCATACTCCACGTCAGCTTATTGATCAACAAATTGTTTAATGTAGTCTTCGGTCTCACACAAACTGCTGACGTGGAGTAAGTCACATCAGCAGTTTGTAAAATAGTTTATGTCTCTAACATTATTCTTGTAGCACTACAACAAAAAAGCCTATCAGCGACCACCTATCAGCGACCGCGTGGGGTCGCTGTTACATATCTGCGACCGAATGCGGTCGCTAAAAGGCGTCGCACAAAATCTGGTCGCTAAAATGCACATCAGCGACCACTTTTAGCGACCGATTATTTGCGACCGTTATCAGCGACCGAAATATAAAATCCGGTCGCTAAGATGAGTCAGCATGGGCCATGTCCAAAGCTGACGTGTTTTCACGTGACGTGTCAGCGACCGATATCAGCGACCGCATGCGGTCGCTGATATTAAAACAAAAAAATAACAGAATCTTGCTGTTTTTGCATAGATCCCAAAACCTGTACCTGTTTTGTACCTGTTTTATCCCAACACACATACACAATAACAGCATACACAACAATATAAACATCCATCGTCCATCACACATACACTAAACTAGAATATAAACCATTCAAAACCAATATGATTTTGAATAAAAATAATAACATTTTAAAAATTGTTTAAGTAACAATATACAAACATCCTAAGAATGAAACAAGTACAAACTTATATTATAACTATAAAACTAATCTAAAGCAGGTACTAATCAAGCATCACCGCCTCCTTGATCACCCTGTAATATTAACAAAATAATAAAACAAGTTATAAATATTTACTAACTATGTTAATATTGGTATATTACGATAATATACAACAAATTGATTTTATACCTCGTCGCCATCCCCGTGTTGTGATGCTGCTGCTGCCGCTACTGCTTCAGCTAACTCCTCAGCACTCAGAGCCCCCAGATGTCCGCCCAGTATCTTCAGAAGATCCCGATCTTGACATATAGCTCTCACACAGTCAGCCGGAGTATGAACAGCTGGATGGCTAGATGACTGTGTAGACTGGGTAGAAGAGCAGCATGAGCCACTGAAGGATGGGCGTCGTCGTTGTCCTTGACCTTTAACGTAGTTCTTCTTCACAACAGACGCCCTCTCCCACAACTCTTGATCGATAGACGGACGTGGAGTGCCTTCAGGATAGCGCTCATTCAATAAACGCTTATAAGTGTCCTGCATGTCATCATGTTAACAATTAAATAGTTAAAAATAAATTAATTTTGTAAGCATTAATTAAAGATCAAGTTGTTAAAATTTATTACCGCTATCTGGATAGCCTCAGGCAGACCATCACGGGTGGCCACGTACACATCCAGCCAATGGATAGGCTGACCTTGAGACTGAGACTCCTATACAAAAATAACACAATATTACTAAGTAAAAATGGGATATATTTTCCACAATTCATGATTGAAAACATATTAAAACTTGTAAATACGTACCCTGGCAGTGATATGCTGCAACTGTGAAATACTGCCGCCCTTGTATGTTCCTTTAGCCTTTTCGCCTTCGGATACACCCGAGGCTCTGTTGGTGGCGGCAGTCTTTCGTCTTTTCACCCAGCTCTCAGCTCTCCATTGGGTACACATCTCAGCCCATATGGACTGGGTGCACCACCAGGGGCTATGCTCGTGCATATAATCTTCTCCCTGGCCTGGATGGTCGATCTCGGCATTGTGAATGGCTTTTTGTCGTTCTTTATTTAAGTTATCCTTGGTACGGACCGCGCACTTCTGCCAGAATAATGTCTGAATCACCGAAGCCTGCGCGTCCTCCCATCTATACCTTTTCTGCAAATAAAACAACAATAATAACATTACTAAAAATTATCCTTAATTTGAATATTATATTAATATAATCTGTCATAATTAATAAAAACATACCTGAAATTCAGTCCAAACTGCATCCTTATGGGCGAGAGGTGTGCTCGCCCATGTAATCACTGGCGTAGGCCAGTTCTGTAAGCATAATTGTGAAATGCACTTCACAATTTTACTATCTTGAAAATCACTACAATATACAGTAATTTACATTAAAATATATTTATAACAATGAAAATATTAAACTCTTATATATACACGATGTTTAACTTACGTGCTTTCTGGAGGAGGACGGATCTGTATAAGAATGCGATCATCCGGATTAGCCGGGGCCTTCGGCACATGATTAGGGCCCCGACCCAACCCGCGCTTTCGTGCTGCAGGTTCAGAAGACATCTATAAATAAAAAAATTAGGATGTTAGTATGAAATTATGAATGACAATTAATTGTATGAAATAGTTAACTACGATTATCATAAGTGAAAGATACATAAACATGACTGCAAAATAGTTAACTACAACAACTACAAATGATATAGTTAAGGATATAGAGAACATTCCTATATAGAGAACATAAATGAAAGGTACATAATTATGAACTAAACATGAACATGATCATGAACATAAACATACATTTTGTACAATTATAACTACACATACATGAACCATTTCATTCGTTGTCTGATGAGTCAGAATCATTTTGTACAAGTATCGGAGATTCATAACCATCTTCTTCAGATTCTGTGTCAGTGTCAGTCAATAACTCTTCCTCAATATCACTGTCATCTGGCACAATAACTGTCTCGGGATCCAATTCATCAGGTTCATCTCCACCCTCTAACTGGATTACATCATTATTGTCCTCTATATTTATTATAGGAGGTCTCTGAAGCATTTCCTCTTGGTAGAAATCCTCGTCTATTACTTGGACATGACTACGCGCGGGAGTATGAATTACAACTTGCCAATCTGTAGGTGGTCTATCCCTTTTCCTAACAGGACTAGGAGTATAGTAAACTTGTACTGCTTGAGTTGGTAAAACAAATAATTCGTTGGAGTACGCAGACCTATGGAGGTCAATATCGACGATTCCATGTCTGTCAACACGTATCCCTTTTTCTGAATCAAACCAACCCCCATACGTGCCCTTGTACGACAACTCTACGATTTCCTCCAACACCCCATAAAAGGCACGACCAAGCTCATTGTAACAATCTCCTTGGACACACACTCCAGAGTTCGTTGTTCTTTTACCGCGCCCATATGCCTTTGTGTGAAATTCACAACCATTTATTTTGTAACCATTGCGGGTGACTTGGTCCCTGTCTGGTCCCATAGCTAGGACTTGTACATTAGCTGGAATCGTTGATCCCTCAGTCAAAGCCTACAAAAACTCCATCTTATTAAATGAAGTCATAGTTGAAAATTGAACTTACTACGTGCTTAAAAATTGAACTTACTTTGTCCTTTAGCCAAAATGCAAAGTTTTTATCCCGATTGATTTGAATATCTTTATCAGTTATGCCGGGATGCTTCACTTTTAACTCGTCATCGTACAATCTATACCATGTTATAAACATTAACATATTGGAATAAATTTTCAACTTAAAAGATAAATTATCAAGTTTACATGTGTACCTCACAAATTCGTCAATTTCCTCGCAATTGAGAAGAATGTAAGTATGTGCAGCATGTAATTCTTGCTCAGAGAGGAATATGCGCTTCCCTTTTCCATAAGCGCGACCCGATAGACCAAATACAGAGAGCCGACCATTTAGTTCAATATTTCCCCCATCATCATGTCTCGATACTCGATTGGCCTTTGTCAAGACTTCGTCCGAAAAATAGTCTGAGACAAACGTAGATATCTCATCGAAACTGTATGCCTCACATATCGACCCCTCAACATAAGCTCTATTCTTCACCTTCCTCTTAAGGTTTCCCATCACCCTCTCGAAAGGGTACATCCATCTATATTGAACTGGACCCCCAACACGAGCTTCATAGGGAAGATGAATTTGCAAATGCTCCATGGAGTCAAAAAATCCAGGTGGGAATATTTTTTCCAGTTTACACGTGATCTCTATGATGTTATTCTCAAGTACAAACATGTCCTTCTCATTCAATGATTTTGAACACAAGTCTTTGAAGAAACGACTAAGATCCGTCAAAGCATCCCATATTGGTTTATCAAGCAGATCCCGAAATGCTATAGGCATGAGTCTCTCCATGAACACATGACAGTCATGACTCTTCATTCCTTGCAATTTCCCACCCGTAACACACCTTGCAATGTTTGACGCATATCCATCTGGTAGTTTCAGAGTCTTAACCCATGTGCACACATCTTCAACTTGCTTTTTGGACAATGTGTACCTTGCATGCGGTTTGACAATCTTACCATTAGGAGATTCATAAAGTTCTAATCTAGGACGCTTACAAATATCTTTCATGTCCAAACGTGCCTTATCGTTATCTTTTGTCTTCCCCGTAACATTCATCACAGTGTTAAACACATTGTCAAACACATTCTTCTCAATATGCATCACATCTAGATTATGACGAATCAAATTTGTAGACCAATATGGCAGTTCCCAAAAGATGCTTCTCCGAACCCAGTTATGAGATTCACCAAACCCATTGATTATGTTTGTGACATCAACCTTACCAAATGGGATAACCGGCAATCTCATCACACGATCTCGCATCTCTGTTCCCGACAATCGCGGTGCAGGCATATCATTATCTACTTTCCCTTTCCTGAAGTGTTCTCTATTTCTTCGAAACGGGTGATCTACCGGTAAAAACCGACGATGACAGTCAAACCAACAAGGCTTTCGACCTTTTGATAGATTAAACGACTTTGTATGCTCCATACAATACGGACAAGCCAATTTCCCGTGTGTACTCCATCCAGCTAACATACCATAAGCTGGGAAGTCACTTATAGTCCACATAACCGCTGCCCTAAGGTTGAAATTTGTTTTCGTTGCAACATCCCAAGTCTGTACTCCATCCTCCCACAATACCTTCAACTCGTCTATAAGAGGTCTCAAGTAAACATATAAGTTCTTTCCAGGACTCTTAGGACCAGGAACCACGAGTGAAAGAAACAAGTATGGCTGTTTCATACACATCCAAGGAGGCAAGTTGTACGGAGTAACAATCACAGGCCAACATGAGTACGGAACAGCTGAGTGGCCAAACGGATTGAAACCATCGGTGGACAATCCAAGCCTCACATTTCTAGGTTCCAATGCAAATCCAGGATGTGTTAAGTTGAAATCTTTCCAAGCCTTCCCATCTGCGGGATGATTTAGTTCTCCATCTTTAGCTGGAGATTTCGCATGCCAACTCATATGTTCAGCTGTTCTTGAAGACATGTACAATCTTTTTAGTCGATGTGTTATTGGAAAATACCTTAGAATCTTAAACGGTATACTTGATATTTTTGTAGTCACACCCTCTTTATTAGGCCTAAACCGATCATGACTACAAAACGTGCACCTTGTCAACTGTTCATTTTCCTTATAAAACAACATGCAATCGTTGGGACATGCATCGATCTTTTGGTATCCAAGACCCAACTTCTTCACCATTTTCTTACAAAAGTAATAGTTACCAGGTAATTTCTCACCGTCAGGCAACATACTCTTAATGGCATTCAAGAGTGACTCAAAACACTCATGGCTCATGTTGTGATCAGCCTTGATGTTAAGTAATGTCGCCACTGCAGACAATATAGTGTGTTTGGTGCAACCATGCCACAATGGCTCGCTACCCTCGTCTAACAACTTAAAGAAGTCTTTGGCATCAGAATTCATAGGTTGCTCTCTGCCTTGCTCCCAATCAAAATCTGGCCCTGCAATATCATGAACCATTTCATTCATTCGATGAGTACTACTGCCCGAATTGTGTACTTCTGTGATGCCACCATCTCTTCTCTGCCCATGTGCCCACCAGCATTCTTCGTAATTTCTCATGAACCCAGAAACAAGTAAATGATAGTTTACCATGTCTCTGTCCATATAATTTACATTCTTACACTTCAAACACGGACATCGTATCTGCGACTTACCATTCATACATTCCGGGTGACTATACGCATACTCCAAAAACACCTGGCAACCAGCTCTAAATTCAGCTGTAGCACCTATCTGGGCACTTGACTTTCGTCGTGCCATCCAACTACGGTCTGAATAGAGGTCCATGATTCCACGATACCTATGTTGACATTAATTATTGTATTCCCTTGTTAGAGATTTACTATTCAGATCAATCCCATTTATGATGCTTATAAATACATATAGATGTATATGTACATATATAACATGAGTGTGCATCATATATGATTATTCGGGAATTGAATAAGGATAAATACCAAAACAACCTAAAGACAATAGATTCCTAGGGGTAAAATATGAATCATTGTATCATGCATGCTCAACATATGCATTGGGACAAGTCTAAATTACTCGACCAATGAAAAAATTTCGACAGTCTCCTTTATAATATGGACTATCCACATGCACGAGGACATGCATACTTGACTATTTGTAGGCATATAAGAGCAACAAGAATGTATAAGAATCTCTTGAACCTTCTTCTTGATTGAATTATGGATAAAATTAATTCCTAGTTATGTTTTATGTCATACTCATGTTCAAGTTATTGGATTGGTATAAGTATGATCATATATTGCAACCAAGGTTTTGGGTTAAGCCCTAATGTTCAAGTTATATAGCCATTTGACTTATATATGAAAAAATTCGGCAGAGTCTCCCCTATAATATGGACTATCCACATGCACGAGGGCATGCATACTTAACCAATTTCAGGGCATAATTTAGGAGAATCCAATATTAGTAGCAACAATAAGAAGCCCAAAAATTGTCCCAGTTTCAGCAATATCAACAACAATTTATCTAAATTTCAGCAACAATATATTCAACAGTAATGTTGTATTCAAAATTTTTCTCTCTCCCCCTACTCCCTAAAATCTGTTGGAAACACCATTTTTTTAGGTCTGCTTTTTTCTCAATATTCCAAGTTTAATATGTTTAATAACATTTAAATCCAAAAACAAAACCCATAACTGTTCTACTTTACTCCACACCCCAAATCAACTATATAGCAACCTCCACGAATTTTGAAGACCAAAAATAAAAAATACTAAACAAAAATACACACTTCATAGATCAATATTTTCACCAATCAATCCAATTTTTTTAAAACAAACAAAATAAAAATTCTATTGAATATAACTCCAAATGGGTCGGTAAATTTTTTGGCCTTGGGATAAGCTGTGCAGAAAAAATAACCAACTTCAAGAACATAAAATTACACAAAGGAGTAGATATTCAAGAAAAGTTGCAAAAAAAAAAATCATAGTTTCATGCTCGGTAAAAAGAAGACATTATAATTCATGGAAGAATCAAAGTTGCTAGCATATTCCAACACTGAAATGGTTTCAGCAGTAATGTTCAAGTTTATTGGTTGTGATAAAGGTAAATACGATAAAGGATCTGGGTTACCGGCGGTGGTGAAGGCGTCGGCCGGTGATGAAGGCGTCGGCCGGTGATGAAGGCGTCGGCGGTGGTGAAGGCGTCGGCGGTGGTGAAGGCGTCGACGGCAGGCAGTCTTCCTCCCTCTTCTCTCTCCCCCTACTCCCTCTTCTCCCTCTTCTTTTCTCCCTCTTTTTTTCTTCTGTTCTGGATCGAGAGTGACGAACTGATACTGGTTTATTGAAATACATCCGCGACCGCTATCAGCGACCGCATGCGGTCGCTGATTTTAAATGATGTGGAAGTATCAGCGACCGAATGCGGTCGCTGTTATATAGTGGTCGCAAACAAGTAGCGCGCCAACATTTCCAGCCAATTTTTTTGGAGGTAAAAATGAACCTGCGACCGAATAGCGACCGGGATCGGTCGCTAACCTAATCTAGCGACTACATTCAATTTCGGTCGCTAATGTTGGTCGCTAAAAATCCTATCTGCGACTACAAAATGCGGTCGCTGATAAGTTTGGTCGCTGTTAGAGCATTTTCTTGTAGTGTAGGAATGAGGTGGAAAAAGAAAGTGCAAGATGAGAAGAAATTATAGTTTTTCTTTGTTATATTTGTGAGTTTTAGAAAAGAAGGATGAGATGAAATTTTAATTAAATTTTTCTGTGTTTGTGAGTTGAGAAGTAGGGAAGTGAAGGGAAAATATTCTTATTTTTAAACTATACTAATATTATATGGGCAAACGGTCAAAAATGTCCCTGATATTTATCTCGATGTTCCACTTGCACTCTAAACTATTTTTTTTTCAAAAGTACCCTTAACGTTACATTTTTTGGGTCGCCCCTGCCTTTAACAGAGACAACCGGGGTTGAAATGTGATGACGTGGCAGGCTTAAACATAAAATATATTCTAAATAAAATAATATATATCATTTAATCAAAACAAAAAATGCTAAAAATTCAAAATAAAAAAAATATAACATATTTACATCATTTAATCAAAATAATAAAATAAAATTATTTTGTTAACTAATCAAACCAACTAATTAAATAAAATAAGTTGTATAACATATTTACATCATTTAATCAAAATACTAAAATTCAAAACATAACATATTTACATCAAATACTAATTAAAAAATACTAAAAAAAATCAAATTAAAAAAAAACTAAAAATACTAAAATACTAAAATTTAAATTATTTTGTTAATTAATCAAAACAACAAAAATTCAAATTACATCATTAAAATACTAAAATCATAATACTAAATACTAATTGATATAAAATTTTTAAATTACTAAAATCATAATACTAAATAATATTTTTAAAATTCAAAACTGTAGTATTATGATTATTTTAGTAATTTTTAATATTTATTTTTAAAATCATATAAATTTAAAAATATTATGATGTAATTTCAATTTTTGAATACATTTTTAAAAAATATTATTACATCATCAAATTATAAAATATACTGTTATGTATAGATTATTACATCATCAAATTATTTATATTATTTATAACATATACTGTTATGTATAGATTATTACATCATCAAATTTTTATATAGTTTAAAAATATTATTTAGTATTATGATTTTAGTAATTTAAAATTTTTATATCAATTAGTATTTAGTATTATGATTTTAGTATTTTAATGATGTAATTTAAATTTTTGTTGTTTTGATTAATTAACAAAATAATTTAAATTTTAGTATTTTTTAATTTGATTTTTTTAGTATTTATTATTTTTTTAATTAGTGTTTTTTTAATTAGTATTTGATGTAAATATGTTATGTTTTTTATTTTAGTATTTTGATTAAATGATGTAAATATGTTATACAACTTATTTTATTTAATTAGTTGTTTTGATTAGTTAACAAAATAATTTGAATTTTATTATTTTGATTAAATGATGTAAATATGTTATGTTTTTTTATTTTGAATTTTAGTATTTTTTGTTTTGATTAAATGATATATATTGTTTTATTTAGAATATATTTATATTTAAGCCTGCCACGTCATCACATTTTAACCCCGTTTGTCTTCTGTTAACGGTAGGGGCACGGGCGACCCAAAAAATATAACAGTAAAGGTACTTTTGAAAGAAAAAAAATTTAGTTTAAGATGCAAGTGGGACATCGGGATAAACATAGGGGCTTTTTGACCCTTTGCCCATTATTATATTGCCCTTACATATATAAATATAAGAAATGATATGATTTAATAATATTGTCTATCTATTAGAATTATTTTACTTAATTTTTTTTCCTTTGATACACACACACACACACACACACACACACACACACACACATATATATATATATATATATATATATATATATATATATATATTGACTGACTTGTACTATATTTATTTTTGTTAAATAAGCATACTTGTAATTTGAAAAATAACAAAAATCCATTTCAACAAGAGATTATAAGAATACGCAGATCAAACAAAAATTAATAATAATAACTTCATCAGTTACATCCCAAGAAGCAAACAAGCATAAAGTTTGTTTTTCAAAAGATATAGATTAAATTAAATAAAACAATTAATTTTGGACCAAAATCATATTCAACAACTTAAGTTTATCATTGTCAAAAGTAGAGTTGCAAACAAACCGAACCGTTCGCGAACTGATTCAGTTCGGTTCGGTTCGGGTTCGAATTCGAGTTGAGCGTCTAATCGAGTCGAGTTCGCACAAGATGTTTCGTTCGTTTGCTCGATCGAACATGTTTGTGAATCATGTGGTTCGGTTCGCCTATGTTCGCAAATGGTTCGAGTTCGGTTCGACTCGGTAAGTTCGAGTTCGAGTTCGGTTCGATTATTCGAGTTCGATATAGGTTCGAGGAGCACGATTTCTTATATATATGTTCACTTTAAATTGTTTTTAAAATTCTACATATAAATAATTGGTTTTGGTTATTTCATATTAAATTCTAATGTTTGTTTTATCAATAATGGTAAAATTTGTAGTATTTTTTTTATTACTTAAACATTTTTTTGTGTTTTTAATAATTGATTATAAGTAAATATTTTTAATAAATAATAATGTGTACTTCTTCACATCTAAATTTTAATCAAAATAATTTTAGTATTTTCATAAGAATTTTAACAATGATTGTTGGATTATTACAATCTACATCCCTGATAATTTAATAGATTATAAGTTATAACTCATGTCATAAATCACATAAATAAAGTCACTAATCATCATGCAATGACAATTTGACATTAGTTTATAAAAATGATACAATACACTTGCTTACATTTACACGAGTTATTAAAATTGTCAAATCAAGATAGATACCTCAAAGTATCGAAACTTCACTAATAGAGTAATAGTCATTGTATAATTAGTCAATTACTATTTTATATTAACATCAACTATCAATTATATAATTAAAAGTGTAAACTTAACTTTACCAATGTTAGAATTTTTTTAGTGTTACACACTTATAGACTTGCGATGTATATATGTAAGACAGCGAGAGAGAGTGATTGACTAACTTTGATTTATCATTTACACAATTAAGTAATCATATTCACTGTAAAAACTAAAAAGTTGTTGAGAAAAGTCCAATTAAACAATATGTCACAGACTTACAGTACCGTTTGCATGAAATTAAAATGAGTTATTAATTTAAATTAGAATAAACAATTTTTTAAAAAAAATTAAACAAAGTAATTAAAAAGCTTTGACCCTTTTTTCTTAGAATCATAGTTAATTTATTTAGTTTTAAACAATATAATTATGAAAATTATAAACTTTTTTATAAAGTAATTCTCAAGATTTATTGTATTCAAAAGTTAATTATCACATCCCTTTTGAATTAAAAATATTTCCTATCGACTTTGAAAATTCATACTTGACTTGATCAATTGATCTTATTACTTATATTTGGTACTAATACATTTAAAGGTTAACAATATTAGTCTATAAATCTATTAGATATTAAATTAATCTAAATCAACTAAATTCACATTATTTTAAATATTAGAATTTTACAATTTCATTATAAAAAATCTTAAATAACTCTTTTTATGAAATAGATAAAATATCAGTGATTGAGGTGGAAGATTTAGATGGGAAATAATATTACTAGTGGAGACCAGTTGAGACTGATGTTGTGAGACATGGATTTCCAAATAGTTGAAAATATGAGTTTGTAAAAGACCATAGCCTAGACAGTTGTTGTGATAACAGAACTCAAAGGAAGTCAACAGAAAATAAGTCAAATCGTAAGGGATACATTCATTCAAAACACATTTGATAAGTTCTAAATCAGAAGGAAGTAAAGTAGTTTGCTGTCTTCCCTAACACGCATGAATTTGTGCCTAATAATTTCTCGCAAAAATTGACACTCAACTGTTAGAAATTCTAAGCCAACTTTACAAGGAAAATCAAACAACAAAGCAGGTATCATTTGGTCAGTGACAACAGATAGATTATGTTTGAAAAGCATACATTCATCAACAGAAATTCCAGGAGGATGGAGATAAGAATCAACTCTTGGTAACTCTAATGTGGAGGGATGAAGTTGAAGTACATTGACCAGAAACTATTCATCAATGATATATGCTTGCCTGTTTAACCTTGAATGTATGTGGTGATACTAGTAAGCATGCCAGATAAATCTTTATTAAATTTCATATGAGCATAAAATACTAAGATAGATATGCTTGTCAGAAAATGTAACTAAACAATCCCACCCAATAATTTTGAGTTTTTCAAATAAGTGAAAAACTATTAAGCGTGATTCCACATCCTGGAGAAAGATTATGTCTCATGATTCGATATTTAGCTTGAGCACAAGCAGTAATGAGATGAGGGACTCCATGTGAAAAATGTATTTCAGAGTGTAAACTATATATATATATATATATATATATATATATATATATATATATATATATATATATATATGGAAATGATCCCAATATTTGTTTGGTACGGATGAAAAATGGGCAAATAACAAAAAAAACACGCCTTCTGCTACTTGGTCCAAACCAAACCCTCCTTTGTGTCTGACTGGCGATTTCTCCTTTGTGTCCGACTGGCAATTTTGAATACAGATATCAAATACACCTCTTTCCCCTCTTCACTCCAATCCAATCCAATCCTCGGATCCTCTTCAATTCAGGTAACTTTTGATCAATTTAGATTTTATTTTGTAAAACGTAATTTTTATGATTTAGTAATTCCATTATTGTTGCTTGTGTGCCCTCAATTTCATATACATTTGAATATGTATGAGATTGTTGATTAATTTTTTGTTTTATCGAAACCAATTGTTATATGAATGGTCAACTGTAGAGCTGTTATGTATTGAAGCAAATTGTGTATTTCTAGTTGGTATCCGCTAGTTGAACCAATTGTGTATTTCTGAGAAGTACAGGACCCTTCTGATTGGAATTTTAGCTTTACCATCAATTTCGTGTGTTGCAAAGGCGTTAAGGATCTGGGTTAGGTTTGTTGGTATTGTTTTACATTGGCCTGACATTGTCCTTGTTGTGTGCACATATAGGATTGTTAACTTTTGTTGTATATAGTGAGAAGAAACAAAGTTTTTTTATCCGTAAAGTAGAGTTATCCGATAGTTCTTATGAAAGTGGTGTGTTTTGTTGTTATTCTATTGATTACTAGAAGTTTACTTGTGCAAAAAAATTAAATTCCCACTTTTTACTTGTGACAAATGTATGTGCTCTTCAGTTTGTTGCATCTGTATGTGGTACAATTTTGTTGTTATAGTTAATGTCTTCCAGGAGTGTTCAACTACCGTTGTGCAACCGTCTTACAAACTTTTTGTTATCGACTAGAAGAAATACAATGCAAAGCTATCTGATTTTGGGTTGGCGAAAGATGGGCCAGTAGATGGTAGAACCCATGTATCTACAAGGGTTATGGGAACCTATGGATATGCAGCTCCTTAGTATATGGTTACAGCTAAGATTGGCTTTATATCTGTATATGTTTGTCATGTTTCTAGCAGAAGATGGCAGTCCTAACTCCTAAGCCATTCCACCTTTTCTTCTTCTTCTTACGTGGCTTGGTAGATGCAACCTTCTTAGAGACTTGCTCATGTCTAATCTAGCATTTTGTTTTTTGGTCCAATAGGTAACTTTTTTCACCAATGGAGAACCTTGTGTTAAACTCGACTTAAACTATATGAAGTTCTACTTGGATAACTTATCATTTTCCTTGAGCAGGAGGCCTGCCCGACCACACTTCTGACCGTGGTTCGAGGCATGCTAGCTGCACAATATAGACAGAGAACAGATTGGGCAATCATGAATTTAATAGCAAACTTAACAGGTATATTGTTCATAAAAAGTGTGGACAACTGCATATTTCATATTGCTGGTCAATTTAGACAACTTTTTCCATTGAGTTGGTTGATAACCATCAAAGAAATGGAACAAATTGTTTCAGCTTCACAAAATTATTTTTAATGCATAATAACAAATAAGTGGGAAATAAACACATCGAAAGCTGATAATGTATGAAAAACAGATTTTTATTTTATTTTTTTCTGCGTTCATTGTCATCAGTTAGCAGTTTTAGTAAGTTATGATAGTGTATGTTCTTATGAGAAGATTATATTCCACGAGTAGTGTATGTCTCAGTATCACAGTAAAATTGTGTTGTACTTTGTGCTTTCTCAAAGAAAGCTGGGATAATTTTGATCACTTGAACAAGAGGATTTTCTTATACATCGTGTGTACCAAATGTGGATTATTTGTTCAAGCTTTTACCAAATGGGTGAAGTCGTGCAAACACACACAAACATATTAAACTCATTTGTAGTTGTGTTTGGTCATTTGAACTATGATATATGCTTATCTAGTGGAACAAAATTATGTTAAGTATATCTTTTACATACATTTTTGGTAATTACTTTTCCCTGACATCTGCTGCTTCTGAATTTGATAATATCACTTTTACCTTTCCTTTGTCATTTTATATATTTCTAATCTTGTATTATCAAGTTCTTCTTGCTGTTTTCTGTTGCTAATGTGTTGCATTGCTGTTTTCTGTTTTGGAACCAGAGAAGTCTGGTGGTTCCTGGCAAACCAGAGGTACAATTCCCATGCAAAGCTCTGAAAATGCTCTCTAACTATGCTTTCTAAATTTTCATTACCTTGGTCTTCTTTCTCATGTGCAATTATGGTAGACCGTGGACAAGAATTAGATATGGTTTTACATTTAATCAGTTATCTGTGCTGGCTTTTATAGCTTATATAGCTTCTGGTCCAAAGTTTATCACAAATGGACAGGTTCTGAGTGGACCTCCGGTAGCAGTCTCCAGTGTCATTTTCATAGGCCTGTTTACTTTGCCTTCAATTGCAATTAATCTATGTCATTTTAATCTGTTTTTAAGGACGGAGAAGATAATTCCTACAGTCAATGTGGGTAATGTTGCTAATCGAGATAAAATGCAGTCTTGTTTTCGAAAATGGTTGAAAGGCTGATGATGTTTACTGGAATTCTGTACTACTTGTATGATCATGGATCAGCTTCCTCTTTTTCTGATGGAATAGCAGCTTGATTTCTTGGGCTTGGGATTCTGTACTACTTGTTGTTTAGTATGCGATTGTGCTGACAGCCTTTGGATTCTTACAGTTGTCAAAAATGGAATGACAGCCTTTCTTCTCCATGATGACAAAAGATTTTGGTGAATTATTCTCACTGTTCCTTCCATATTTGAAAACTATCAGCCACATACTGATCGAGCAACAAGAAGTCAAATTTAGAAAATATGAGTTTGATTAAAAGGGTTAGATAAAGTCTATTATTGTATATTACCAAAAGTAACCTTTCAAAATAAGTCATGTCATTTGTTACATTAATATGTAAGGGTAATACAGTAATAATGTAGTTTTAAAATAAAAATATTTTCCCTTCCCTTCTCTACTTCTAAATTCACAAACAAGGAAAAATAATTAAAATGTCATCATTTCCATTCCTTTCTAAAACTCATAAACATACATGATAAGGGAAAATTATAATTCATTCCCACCCCCTCCTCCCCTCCTATACTTTCTCTTCCTATCACATCCCTTCAAATTCACAAAAGCAATATTAGAGGAAAATACATTCGTAATGTGTAATCAGTGTCGTATCATGTTCTTATGAAGATAAAACTGAATGGGGCAGTCGAGTTGGATAGATTTATCATTCTGTAACCGAAGATGTGGTGACAGAATACGGGATGCACAACCGGGGTTGGAGATCAATTTATTGTGTGACCAAAATGGCTGCATTTCGTGGAACTGCCCCAATTAATCTGATCAATAGGCTGTCCGTTGGGGCACAGGTTCTGTCAAGATTTTCTTCTCTCGTAACAATGCACTTGTAGACAATCCAAGGATGAAGCTGTTGCAGATGATTGATTACTTCAATGTTGGAATTTACCCCTTCACCTCGTTCTTTCTCATTGTATACTGCTTGCTTCTAGCGTTTTCCCTTTTCAGTGGTCAATTCATTGTCCAAGGTCTCAGTATCACTTTCCTTGTATATCTCCTAATTATCACCTTGACCCTTTGCATGCTTGCTGTCCTTGAGATCAAATGGTGAATCATAGTTGTTGAAAAATGGTGGCCAAATGAACAATTCTGGTTAATTGGAGGCACAAGTGTCCATCATGCTGTTGTGCTCGAGGGTCTACTGAAAATCGTAGCAGGTATTGAAATCTCATTTATCTTGACATCAAAATCAGCTGGTGATGAAAACGACGATTTTGCTAATCATTATCTATCAAATGGTCCTCGTTGATGATTTTGCCTATCACAATCATGTTAATAAACATTAAAACAATAGCATTTGGTTTTAGCAGAATAATATACAGTAATATTCCGCAGTGGAGCCGTTTGATTAACAGGCACAAGTTTGTATTAGTTGATATTTTCTCACATATGCATTTATAATTAGTTCAAAAATTCAGTTCGGGAACTGAATTAAGTATTCAAAAAACTATGCAAACATGTAAATCAATTAGCAGAAATTGAATCAAAATTAAATTGTTTAGACTACTCTGAACTACAACCAGTTCAATTTGATCTAATAAATGAAGTTGTTATACTTACATTCATGACCGAGCCTGAATTTAGGAGGAGTCTTTTTTAGCTCCTCTACGGAATATTGCAGTATTCCGTCGGCTCCACTCTAAAACCAATTGCTATTGCCATTATGTTTATTAACATGATTGTGATAGTCAAAATCATCAGCGAGGACCATTTGATTAGATAAAGATCAACAAAATCGTTGTCGTTTTCATCACCAACTAATTTTGATGTCAAGTTAAACAAGATTTCAATCAGTACAACAATTTTCAGTAGACCCTGGAGCACAACAACATGATGGGCACTTGTGCCTCAAATTAACCAGAATTGCTCATTTCACCACCATTCTTCAACAACTATGCCTGACCATTTGATCTCAAGTACAGCAAGCATGCAAAGGGTCAAGGTGATAACTAGGAGTAATGGGACAATGAATTGACAACTGAAAAGGGAAAATGTTGGAAGGAATCTGTAGACAATGAGAAAGAACGAGGTGAATGGATAAATTCCAACATTGAAGTTAGCAATGCATTGTTAGTTGTTACCAGATAAGAAAATCTTGACAGAATATGTGGCCCAACGGATAGCATATCGGTCAGATTAATAGGGCAGATCCAAGAAAGCATCCTTTTGATCACACAATAAATGGATCTCTAACTCCGGTTGAGCATCGTGTATCCTGTCACCACATCTTCGCTTACAGACCCATAAATCAATCCAACTCGACTGCCCCATTCAGTTTTATCTTCATAAGAAGATGAATTCAACAATTAAGGGCCTCAATAATTGTGTATGCGTCTTCTAGATAATTTTGATGAACTGGTTATGACCCTTGAACGCAGGAGCAACTCTGGTTATGACCCTTGAACGTAGGAGCGGCTCCGAAACTGATGAGGAACAGAGGAAAGAATTATTCACTTCCTTCACCCATGACAACTAAATAACAAAATTCAATACAAGCAATACGTTTTTTAAGGAAAGAAAATTAGTATAATATAATTTTATAAGGAAACTATAAGATCGTTTTATGTAATATTAGTATGTTATTTTTATTGAAATATATATACAATAATTAAAATTATATTATACTTGGATAATATAGTTTGAGAAAAAGAAAATTCTAACTATATTATTTTCATAAATTACTCTTTTCAATAATATATTTATAAAAAAATACAATAAAAACTAAACAACATACAGTCATATAATACGGTGATTTGGAATAAAAATAAGTAATTTAATTTTACAATTATACAATCATAAGATTATCTTATCTAATATTATTTTGTTGTTGTTGTTGTTATTATTATTATTATTATTATTATTATTATTAAATTCAAAATATGATTATATTACAAATATAAGTAATTTTAGGATAAGATCCCATAGAAAACATACGAAATAGTTTTTACTAAATTAGGACAAATCATTTAGATATGACTTGGAGCTATAATAATAAAAGAACAAATTATAGAAATCAATAAAACAAATTTTCAACCTCAAACAAATCCTTTCCTTCATAGTGATTGAATAAAAATCTAAAGAAAATAACCTAATGCATTTGTAAGTTTAGAAGGATGGGATGCGAAGGGCAAGTATAAGAGGGGAATGAGTAAGAAAGGCGTGACTCACGTGCAGGGGGCAAATGTGAGTCCGAGTACAAAATTAGGGCTCACGTGTGATCTAAAGAATTAAATGAACCGGGAGAAGTTTCCACGTGTCCTGAGGCAGATGGCTCGTGGAGACAACTCATTTTGGGAATTGATTAAGGGATTGGATTTGGTGGCTAGAAGGACATGATGATTTAGGCATTACTTAAGTAACTAAGGGTATTTCTGGAATTTCTGCTGAAATCACATGTCATGCATAAGACCCAGACATGTGTTAGGCACGTGACCATTTTTCCAGGAAACTCTATAAATACACCCTTCATTTCAATAGAAGGGGACTTTTGGATTCTCTCTGAACTGAAGACTTGGAAGAAGGCTCTTAAATCCTAAGAGTTCTGTCACGTGTTACTCGAGCAATTGCTTACCTGTTCTTCTCCCCTCTTCAACCACTCAATCAAGACCGTACACTTTGAAGATTTCTCTCCTCCTTAGTCAACACTAAATCCTAACCTAGTAAGGTATAGTTTCTTTACCTACATTTATTTGGCGACTTTGCTGGGGAGGTGTAGAATTCGTGAAGGGTATGCCCACGACTCGAAATGGGAGAACTATAGGAAGAGCTTAACCGACACCTAGCATTACTTCACCAAATCTGGTTCCGAGGCAGACAAATCAACATTTCCAAGGCATGAATCTGGATCTCGATCAACCCCTCGTAGAAGATGTTTCTGAAGGATGTTCAACATCACCACATATGGTTGATCAACAATAAACCAATGTCAGGTAGATAGGCACAGGAAGACAAGGTGAGGAAGCAAGTGGAGAACAATTAACCACGAATGCTGTGCAGTTGAAGATGCTTAAGGCCTTAAAGGAGGCAATAGAAGGACAAGGGATGATGATGGTCATGATGTCAGAAATGCGGAAGCAACAAGAAGAGATAGGAAATTTTCGTCAGCAGTTAATGCAGATTCCAACCTTCAAAGCTATGTTTCCAGGAAGTTCGTAGGTAGAACGAGTAGGAGCGGATGTCTACAAAGACAATTAGAATGTGCCTCCAGCAGAAGAGAGTCAGCCGATTCCAATTATCCATTTAGAGCCCTAAACCAGTGGTGATGTACCACAACCCAGAGTGGAAACAAGTCAGCCTCAACCAATCGTCATTCCCACCATTTCACAAGTGCAGATACTGACTATATCGAGCCACGCCCAACGAACAAGCCAACAAGTATAAGCATTGTAAGCTTTGAATGATGCCAGTGTACATCAGCCGATCTCTTTACCATATACACTGCCAGCGCAACAATACTTTACAACCCCTCAGAAAGTCCATACAACAAGTATGTGACAAAGGATGATATACCTGACGTAATCAATCAACTCCGAAGATAGACAACCAAACCATCAGAATTGGACTTCACTCCACCATACTCGACACATATACGGAGACAGCCTTACCCAGCAGGGTATATTGAGCACCCGCCATAATTTCTGAAGTACAATGGAGAGAAAGGGAATGCGAGAGAACATATAGCCAGGTTTATAGAATCAATGTCTCTGTGGTTGGGTTATGATGAAGTAATCAACCACAACCTTTTGTTTTATGAGTTCAGTAAAACGTTGACAGATAGTGCCTTTAGTTGGTACTATAATCTAGAGAAAGGCTCAGTCTAAGATTGGGACGATTTGAAGTTGCAATTTTTTAAGAAGTTTTTTTATATGCAGAAACATGTGACCATAGTGGAGTTAATGAGATTCAAACAAAAGTCAAATGAGGAGCTGTCAGATTACGTGGATAGATCCAGGGCACAGACACAAAAATGTGTGGAGCCGATTGAGGAGAAGAATCTCATGAGCATATGTAACAATGATGCCCTAGATACCTTTAAGCCCCACTTGGTCACTAAAGCATGTGATTCCTTTGCAACATTATCAACATTTGCACAAGACTTGGGAAGAATTATGACTTTGCCCGCAAGCCATGAAACTGTTACATAGAAGGGCAAAAGAACTGTTACTGTGGCTTAAGCAGATTCTCAGCAAAAGCCACAAGGAGGCAAGAGGGAAAAGAGTGGAAAGAATGAAAGAAACCATGGAAAACCAGGAGACAAGTTTTCTAGATTGCCAATCCCAGGGGATATTACATGCAGTGAGAAGGCATTTAGGGATTTGTACGAGCAATGGGTAGAACATGGAGTTGTAAAACCTCCAAGGCCCAGATTTGTTATAACAGAAAAAATGAAGAGGAGACTAGACTTCTGTGTATACCACCAGTACGCCGAACACTCCACTATGGATTGTTATAGTGTACGAAGGATCTACCATGAGAAATTGGCGGCAGGAGAAATTGAACCGGAAGGAGGAAGCAACGTATTGGACAAGCCACTTCCTAACCACAAGGGGAAAGAAACGTGTAACACTATTACTCATAGTGAATCACTAGAGGGAAGAGAAGTGGAGATGATAGAGAACACAGAAATGATGAATGATAATTCTGATCCAGGTCTGTAGGTGACCACATTGATGAATGGAGCTAAGTTCAGGAATTTTTTTGATAAGATCAGATTGACCAAGGAAGCAAGGATAGAAGTGACCAAGTTAATCATCAAAGCTGCCGAGGCACAAGAGACTTTCATGGCAATCAGTAAAGGGTTTGTGAAGACGGTGGAGGAGGAAGAGAACAAAATCACTTTCTCTAAGGCTGATAGAGATGTGAGATATCCACATAATAAACCACTATATGTGACATCAATAATTAATGGCATAGAAGTGCGGAGAGTGTTCATCGATAATGGAGCATCTATAAATATCATGCCCTACACTGTCTTTAAACATTTAGGTATACCAGAGAATAAGATCGTGAAAGAAAAGACAAACATCAAGGGGTTTGTTAATCAAAGCACGAGAACCCTCGGATACATCAAAGTGGATATGCAAGTGGGGAAAATTCGAGGACCTGTGATGTTCCATGTAGCAGAGGTTGACGCAGCATATCATGTGTTGCTAGGAAGAGCTTGGCAGAATGATTATGGGGTGGTACCATCAGTTTTTCACCAGTGCATGAAGGAAATTTGGAAAGGCAAGGAGGTTAAGGTACCAGTAACAAGGAACCCTTTTGGTCCGGATGTGACGCCCCCAAAATAGGTATACATCACCCATCTTGAGTCGCCAAATACATGGTACAAAATACAAATAAAAACTTAATTAAACAGCTGTCATGTAAAATACGACAAAACATATACTATAAGTTTTAATACAAATATTGTCATCTAGACAATATCCATACTCAATGGAGTTCTCATTATATTTATTATCACACTATTTTACATAATAGTGAGGACTACTATAACCATCTATCTGGACCATCACTCCATTCCCCGGTTCGTCCCTGCTACGTTCTCATTTCCTGAAGAGATCAATGAAAGAAAGGGTGAGCTCAACTAGTCTAGTAAGAAATATTATGACTAAGATAATGCAGAATAAATTATCATTAGCCTTCAACATTGTTAAACTGATAAAATACAATAGATATCAAGTTTAACTGCAGTGGAACAAGCAATCAATTAAAAGAGTCAAGTAGAGAATAAAGTCTACTATTTTCTATGATTTAAAAGGTTTTTCATCACTTTTATCATTGAGACTCAGCTTAATAAATAAACCACATCATCCCTGCACTACGGCCAAGGATATTCATTAGTATCACGACCACCAATTATCCATGCACTACGGGCCAAAGATTTTCGTGTATTCATCAATAGTCATGATCATGCCAACAACTGTCCATCAATGCACTACGACCAATGAGGACTTTTACCACATCATTTGTAACATTACGATCATGATTATACCGAATAATCCCTGGTCATAATCATACCGAATAATCCCTGGTCATAATCATACCAAGTTCATCCATGCACTACAAGACACAGATGACTTTCAACATATTGTAAACATGAGGATGATGACAATGATATAAGAATTCAATTAAACAAGTTCAAGAATTATTTTATCCAGGAATCAATAACGTCCAAATTGTCAACATGATACTTCTTTGTGGAGTAAAATTCAAGAATGCTCAGAAGAATATTTTCATGAAAAGATACTGGATGAAGCGCAAATATCAAGGATATTCCACTAATTTCATGGCGTATAGAAGTCAAAACTTTAACCAAATGAGTATAATAACGAATGGAATAACAAAAGAAATCACCAGGCATGTGATAGACCGCACAAGCAGGTTATTCCAAAGAATAATAAATAACGGAACCAGGTTCGGCGTAAAACGCATAGACAGGATATTCTAACAGAATAATAAAGACAAAATCAGGTCCGGCGTAACACGCACAGATAGGATATTCCAATAGAATAATAAAGATGGAACCAGGTCTGGTGTAGAACGCACAGACAGGATATTCCAACATAATAATAAAGACGGAATTAGGTCCGGCGTAAAACACACAGACAAGATATTCCAACAGAAAAATAAAGAATGGAATAACAAAAGAATTTCACTATGTATGCGGTACTTCGCATAGATAGGTTATTCCAACAAATAACAGAAGTTCACTTCATAAAGACGAAAGAAAGAAATAATACCCCTTACCTTAGAAAGAAACTGGATACTGGAGTAGTGCGGTAGCAGACTTCTCTTCTTCTTTCTCTCTATACTTTCTCTCTATAATAAATGCTCTATAGCTTGAGTGAATTGGTGAAGAATAATGAAGAAATGAGCTTCTACTTATAGAAAAATATAGTTTCGATAATTGCACGTTTTGGGGCTCAGAATATTACAGTATAATACCTTCATCTTTTCCTTTATTTTTAATTTAGTCCTACAAGTATTATCAAACTTGCACCAAGTCCCCTAATAGTAAATAATGTGAATTAATAGTTCAATCATATGAATCAATAGTATAATCATATGAAAAATACGAATTACAGTATAGTACCTCCATCTATACCTCTATTTTTAACTTAGTCTTGCAAGTATTATCAATCTTGCACCAACTCCCCTAATAGTACATGAATGTGATTTAATAGTATACACATGTGAATAAATAGTTATATAAGCATGTGCATTAGTAGCAATTAATTGCTCATTTATCCGATAAAATTACTCTATTTATCAATATAACCCTCAAACATCAATTATCATCGGAATAGATGTCGATTTCCACTAATACTAATAATCCCAACACAATCGAACTATCAAATTCATCTTTAATCAATACGAACTTATTCATCATTAATATTATAACTCACA
This sequence comes from Panax japonicus, assembly GCA_020205505.1. Lineage (NCBI taxonomy): Eukaryota > Viridiplantae > Streptophyta > Magnoliopsida > Apiales > Araliaceae > Panax > Panax japonicus. Next base: position 38,421 of record JAINUV010000518.1, read on the forward strand.
ATATTTAACAATCAGGTCGTTCCCAAGAAAGAGGAGGCTTTCCGATAAGGATTTCTTCTTATTGGCGCGCAATTAGGTGACCAAACCTCTCCTTGACAGAAATTCTAGACATTGTAAATATTGCAATTTAATAATATGAATAACTTTGTCGTCTCAATTATTAATTTAATATTATATCATATAATGCAGATGATACTGTGACAATAATTGAATCAATAATATGAGAGATATGATGCAGCAATTACTGTAGCAATAATTGAGTATAACTGAGTGACTTCTCACGTAAGAATCAATAACCAATACCGTGTGTTACTATACTGTACTTTTACTACCGGGTAGTTCAACAGTTTTAACGGTAACACTTTCGCCGTTCTTTTTATAAAAAGATAATTCTGTCATTTTCTCACTACGACAATACTTTCATTGTGGGGTCCACCAATGATAGTACCGTCGTACAAATATTCCCTTACCAATCGAATATAATATAACCACTTGCTTACTTTGTAAAACTTGTAAATAATACCCACAACTATAACATTATATCATATCCACACCATAATATTCAAAAATATATTTTGAGAAAATTTAATCTTTATTTATAAAAGTTGGGGTCTTACAACCTCCCTTTCTTATAAAATTTCATCATCGAAATTAGGGTGTGTACATGGTATGTCGAAGTGGTGAGGATACATTGACTTCATTTCAGATTCTAACTCCCAGGTCATTTCCTCAACATCATGGTTTCTCCATAAAACTTTGACTTGAGGTATAACCTTGGAGCGTAGAATATGATCCTTCTTATCCAAGATTTTAATAGGTAATTCTTCATACATTAAATCTTCCTCTATCTCGTCTCGTTCTAATTCAATAATGTGGTTCGGGTCTTTCACGTATTTATGTAACATAGATATATGAAAAATGTAATGAACACGAGACATACTTGGTGGTAAGGCGAGTCTATAGGCCATAGTTCCTACTCGATCGAGGATTAAAAATAGGCCAATGAATCGAGGATTGAGCTTTCCTCTTTTTCCAAATCTTGTAACTCCTTTTCATGGAGCAACACGTAACAACACATGATCTCCAATATTGAATTCCACGTCCTTTCGATGAAGATCAGCATAACTCTTTTGTCGATCTTGTGAGGTTTTTATACGTTGTCGGATCATTTAAATCTTTTCCGTAGTCATACGTACCAAATCTGGTCCTAACAACGTTGCTTCACCCACCTCATCCCAGCATATTGGAGAACGACACTTTCTTCCATATAACGCATCAAATGGACCCATGCCAATACTTACTTGATAACTATTATTGTAGGAAAACTCCACCAATGGTAAGAACTTGTCCCAACTTCCCTTGAAGTCAAGGACACATAGTCTTAATAAATCTTCAAGAGTTTGAATAGTCCTTTCTGACTGCCCATCCGTTTGAGGATGATATGCCAAACTAAATCGTAAATTTGTGCCCATAGCTTTTTGCAAACTAACCCAAAATCTTGAAGTGAATCTTGGGTCTCGATCAGAAACTATGGATACTGGCGTACCATGCAATCTTACAATCTCGTTTATGTATATACTAGCAAGACGTTCAAGTGTATAAGTTTCTCGTATAGGTAAGAAATGAGCCGACTTGGTCAATCTATCAAAAATGACCCAAATTGCATTTATGCCTTGAGAAACCTTTGGAAGATCGGTAACAAAATCCATGGTAATGTGCTCCCACTTCCATTCTGGAATTTCAAGTGGTTGCAATGGACCTTTTGGCACTTGATGCTCCTCCTTGACTCGTTGAAAAGTTAGACACCTTGAGATAAACCCCACTATCTCTCTCTTCATATTTCTCCACCAAAATGTATGTCGAAGATCACGATACATTTTGGTACTCCGAGGATGGATTGCAAACGGTGTGTTGTGCGCCTCTATCATGATTCTATACTTTTAGTTAGAATTGTTAGGAACACAAAGTCTAGAGTTGACTCGAAGTATTCCTTCTTCATCGATTCTTTCTTCTGGAATAGCACCTTCTTGCACTTTCTTCCTCATACGCATCAGCTCCAGGTCTGTAGCTTGAGCAGCTTTAACTTTATCGATTAAATTCGGTTCTACTCGTATATTCGCCATCATCACATGGGTCCCTGGAGTCTTTAACTCTATCTCCATCCTTTGTAAGTCATATAAAATGGGCCTTTGCGTTGATAATAGTGTACTCGTACCCGCATATGATCTACTACTCAATGCATCAGCTACTACGTTCGCTTTTCCAGGATGGTATTGAATGGTATGATTGTAATCTCTCAATAGCTCAAGCCATCATTGTTGCCGCATGTTGAGTTCCTTTTGATTGAAGAAATATTTGATGCTTTTATGATCCGTATAGATCTCCACCTTCTCTCCATACAGGTAATGCCTCCAAATCTTAAGTACAAAATCGATAGCTGCCAACTCTAGATCATGAGTAGGATAATTCCTCTCATATTCTTTGAGTTGTTGTGAGGCATAGGCTATGAATTTCCCATGTTGCATGAGAACACATCCTAACCCTTTTCCTAAAGCATCACTGTAGATGACAAATCCCTCCGAGCCAGATGGTATTGTCAGAACAGGTGCTGAAATGAGTCTCCTCTTGAGTTCTTGAAAACTCTTCTCACATTCCATGCTCCAACCGAATTTTGTATCTTTCCGAGTCAGCTGAGTTAATGGAGTAGCAATTCGTGAAAACCCTTCCACGAATCTCCGATAATAACCAGCTAAGCCGAGAAAGCTACGTACTTTGGTCACTGATTTAGGTTGCTCCCAGCTTTGAATAGCTTCAATCTTTGCCGGGTCAATAGATATTCCATGACTTGATACTACGTGCCCAAGAAATGCTACTTCCTCAAGCCAGAACTCATATTTCTTCAATTTGGCATAAAGCTTGTTTTCACGAAGCTTTTGGAGTATCAGCCTCAAGTGTTTCTCATGATCTTCACGACATTTGGAATATATCAGGATGTCATCAATAAAGACGACCACAAAGTGATCCAAATATTCCTTGAATACTCAGTTCATCATATCTATGAAGGCAGCATGAGCATTAGTAAATCCAAAAGACATGACTAAGAATTCATAATGCCTGTACCGAGTTCTGAAGGCAGTCTTTGGAATATCCTCAATTTTAACCTTCAGCTGATGATATCCAGAACGAAGATTGATCTTTGAAAAGAATTGTGCTCCTTGTAATTGGTCAAACATGTCATCAATGTGAGGCAACGGCTACCTATTTTTGATGGTGACATGATTCAACTCCCGATAATCAATACAAAGTTACATACTTCCATCTTTCTTCTTCACGAATAGAACAGGAGCACCCCAAGGAGACGTACTAGGACGAATGAAACCGATGTCTAACAATTCTTGTAGTTAGGTTTTTAACTCCTAAAGTTCAATATGAGCCATTCGATATGGGGCTTTGGAAATGGGTTTTGTACCGGGTTCAAGGTCGATACCAAACTCAATTTCACGCTCCGGGGGTAGGCCAAGAAGTTCTTCGGGAAATACGTCATGGAATTTATTAACAATAGAAATATCATTCAAATCTGACGTATTTTTGTTTAAATCTGTGATATGAGCTAGGAAAGCTTGACATCCATTTTTCAATAAATGAATAGCTTTATGGCTTGAGATGATCGTGATTGATTTTAATGGTTTGGTCGCTTGAATTCGCATAACAGGTTGGTTAGGAATATGAAAGCTAACAACCTTACGAAAACAATCAATTTTTGCATGATGAGTAGTTAACCAATCAATCCCTAGAATCACGTCAAATGCAAGTATTTTTAAAGAAATAAGATCGACAGGTAACGTGCGGTTACCGATTTGAATCAAACAAGACTTATAAACAGTGGATGTAATGAAGGTTTCTCCTAACGGAGTTTCAACCGATAAGTCAAAGTCTAATTTCTCTGGAGTCAAATTTAAACGTTGAGCGCAAGTAGGAGAAATAAAAGAATGGGTAGAACCGGTATCAAATAAAGTATGGAATTCGCTAGAGTTTATGATAAGCTTACCCGTGATGACCTCGTTCGGGTTCCTTGCTTTCTTGGAGGTCACGACAAATGCTCTCCCTTGAACTACCGGCTTTGATTTTTCTGGGACGGCCTTTGGTTCCTCCTTCCCAGCTAAACTTGTCTTCGGTGAACGACAAAATCAGGCTAGCTAACCTTCTTTTTCACAATTATAACACGCTTTGGATGGCATCGCATAGTTTGGACTAATGTGTCCCTCCCCTCTGCATTTGAAGCATATTATAGGTGGTCGTTCTCCTTCCTTAGCAACGGGTGCTGGTGCTGACGTTTTTCCATCATTGTTGAATCTCCTCTTCTTGGAATGTCCACTCTTATTATCTTGTCCATGATTACCACCGAAGTGGTTACCATTTTTGGCATGTTGATTTCCTCCACGTTTGTTGTCATCGCTTCGATGATTGCTACCACCGGTATTATCATTTTTTCGGCTGCTTTCTCTTGGTTGCATTGACTTGTTATTGCGCTCCAATAACTGAGCCCTATTTACAACATCTGAATACAAACACAGTTTATGAGAAATTATATATTGACGTATCTCGGGTTTCAAACCTCTTAGAAACATCCGCATCATTCTCTCCTCATTATCAACCAAGTGAGACGCAAACCGGGAAAACTCGGCAAACTTAGCTTCGTACTGTGACACGGTCATATTGTTCTACTCCAACTTGATGAACTCGACCTCTTTCATGTAACGAATACTTTCGGGAAAGTACTTGTCGTTGAAAAGTTCTTGGAACTTCTCCCAAGACATTTTCAGTGCGGCAGGTTGAGTACGCTTTACCGATTCCCACCAGTAATCTTCCTCTCCTCGTAACATAAAGGTGGCAAAGGGAACCTTTTGCTCCTCAGAGCATCCCAAGACATCAAATATCTTGGTGATCTGCTTTATCCACGCTTCCGCCTTAAGTGGTTTTTGCTCACCAATAAACTCCGGTGGTCCCAGCTCCTTGAACTGTTTAGCGGTGACCGTCCGAGAGTTTCCAGCGTTTCCACCTATATTTTGGACAGGAGCCGCTCTCGCCTGATGTTTCATGAATTTCATAAACCCTTTGAACATTCCATCGTTCATCATTTGGTTAGTGTTGTTGTTTGTATGAGGATTGTCGCCTTCTTGATGCACATTATCCTGATTATTGATCTGTGGAGACTCAACGGTCTCCTGTGCTCCGTTGCTATTCTTAAAATTCTCGAATGTCATTTTCAAATACTGGAACAAAACAAGGGTTAATTAACATGCAACATATTATCCCTATATTCTGACCGACCAATTAAATACCAAATAAACTTAGGTATGTTATACTAGTGAAGGAATTCCCCGTCTCTCCCCTCCTAGTTCTAGTCTCATATCTTAGCCAGGGATCATATCCCTAAGCTTTAATACCAACTGTGACTCCCCCAAAATAGGTATACATCACCTATCTTGAGTCGCCAAATACATGGTACAAAATACAAATAAAAACTTAATTAAACAGCTGTCGTGTAAAATACGACAAAACATATACTATGAGTTTTAATACAAATATTGTCATCTAGACAATATCCACACTCAATGGAGTCCTCATTACATTTATTATCACACTATTTTACATAATAGTGAGGACTACTATAGCCATTTATCTGGACCATCACTCCGTTCCCCGACTCGTCCTTGCTACGTTCTCATTTCCTGAAGAGAACAATGAAAGAAAAGGTGAGCTCAACTAGCCCAGTAAGAAATATTATGACTAAGATAATGCAGAATAAATTATCATTAGCCTTCCACAATGTTAAACTGATAAAATACAATAGACATCAAGTTTAACTGTAGCGGAACAAGCAATCCATTAAAAGAGTCAAGTAGAGAGTAAAGTCTACTATCTTCTATGATTTAAAAGGTTTTTCATCACTTTTATCGCTGAGACTCAGCTTAATAAATAAACCACATCATCCCTGCACTACGGCCAAGGATATTCATTAGTATCACGACCATAAATTATCCATGCACTACGGCCAATGAGGACTTTTACCACATCATTTGTAACATTACGGTCATAATTATACCGAATAATACCTGGTCATAATCATACTAAGTCCATCCATGCACTACAGCCCACAGATGACTTTCAACATATTATAAACATGAGGATGATGACAATGATATAAGAATTCAATTAAAAAAGTTCAAGAATTATTTTATCCAGGAATCAATAACGTCCAAATTGTCAACATGATACTTCTTTGTGGAGTAAAATTCAAGAATGCTCAGAAGAATATTTCCCTGAAAAGATATTGGATGAAGCACAAATATCAAAGATATTCCACTAATTTCATAGAGTATAGAAGTCAAAACTTTAACTAACTGAGTATAATAACGAATGGAATAACAAAAGAAATCACCAGGCATGCGATAGACCGTACAGACAGGTTATTCCAACAGAATAATAAATAACGGAACCAGGTCCGGCGTAAAACGCACAGACATGATATTCGAACAGAATAATAAAGACGAAATCAGGTCCGGCGTAACACGCACAGACAAGATATTCCAACAGAATAATAAAGACGGAACCAGGTCCGGCGTAGAACGCACAGACAAGATATTCCAACAGAATAATAAAGATGGAATCAGTTCCGGCGTAAAACTCACAGACATGATATTCCAATAGAATAATAAAGAATGGAATAACAAAAGAATTTCACCATGTATGCGGTACTTCGCATAGATAGGTTATTCCAACATAATAATAAAGAATGGAATAACAGAAGTTTTCTTCATGAAGACGAAAGAAAGAAATAATACCCCATACCTTAGAAAGAAACTGGATACTGGAGTAGTGAGGTAGCAGACTTCTCTTTTTCTTCATCTCTATACTTCTCTCTATAATAAATGCTCTATAGCTTGAGTGAATTGGTGAAGAATAATGAAGAAATGAGCTATTATTTATAGGAAAATATAGTTTCGATAATTGCAAGTTTTGGGGCTCAGAATATTACAGTATAATACCTTCCTCTTTTTCTTTATTTTTAATTTAGTCCTATAAGTATTATAAAGGGAGGTCACGTTCAAAGCACAACAAACCTCAAAATAAGAAAACAGAGCACTAGAAACCTCAAAACATTAATAGTGGCGATCCATTAATAGCGTACTAAATACAATTCTCCAAATAGAGTCAAAATAATCAAACTTAAAATTTGAAACAACCTAGATGGTCAAGGGCAACTCTCTCATCACACTAGCTAGCCCTGAATCACCCCTGCAAACCTGCCGGAAGAAAAACACAGCATGAGCCAATTGCCCAGTATGGATACAGATATACAAAAGATATACAACTGATATACGAAAATAATTGAGACAAAATACTGAACAAAGCCTCAAGTGCGAATACGAACGAAAATATAATATCCAAAGATCTGAATGGAATATATTTGAATCAACGTAATGAATATATCTGAATCAACGTAATTGACGAAACCAATAAAAGAATAAAGAAATAACGAACTGAAGTAACTAACTCAATGACTTGAACTGAACAGAAACCAACAAAACTAATCCAATAAAATAATAGGCTGAAACAAATGGCTGAAGTTATTTTATACCGAATGAGCTCAGAAATACACATTGCCACACAGGCAAGTCAAAATAATGCCACACAGGTAAGTCAAATGATGCCACACAGGCAACCAAAATAATGCCACACAGGCACATCGAAACAATGCCACACAGGCAATCACACATTGGACCGCGAATCCAAATATACGCAAATCGGATAGGTGTGTTTGGCACAACATCACCAATCCGCAGAATAGAAATCTAGGGTTAACCCATACGCCTCCCACAACAAAACAACAAATGACCCACTTACTCCGGAGCCCAAAACGGAGACGCCGTGGACTAATCACACCGCCACGGAGAGTGTCATGTCTCTCGTGCCAAGACGACATGTCTGTGGTACCCCCACAGGTGGTTATAGCTACATGTATACCCTACGGTATATTCTAATAAAAATACCATATCACAACACATTCAACATAATACCAACAAAAGGGTTCTATATGTACATGTTGAACCAAATCAAATTATGGTCACAAGGTTTCAAAAAGAATATAGCAACATGTACCGCTCTACAATTATCAAAAATAAATACTAAACATGATATCCTAATTCAAAGAGTACAAATACGAGTCATATGTATCAACTCCAAAATAAAACTAATATATTTATTTCACAGGAAACAATTATGTGAAATCATAACAGAATTCGAAATAATGAAACAAACAAATAAATCAAATTTAATAAGAGTATCGCTGAAAGAGTACGGAATCCATACCTGATACTTCCAACCCATTTATAGCACATTCCACCAAATCTTACTCTCAAATGTCAACGATATCAAATACGAAACGTCATTCACAACCTAAACATATTCATCTCAAATTAAAAACAATCCAAACTAATAATTCCCAAAATAATTCATAATCTATTTAATATACCTTTAATCATCGCCTTTTATCAATTATTAATACTCCAAAATTTATATTCCAAAAAAAATAAAAATAAAAACTCTTTAAATTCCCTCCGTTCAATTTAAATAATGTAATAAGATTTTATTACAATCCAATCATTAAATCAATATACTATTAAATTTATTATTAAAACTTTATAATTATGTCTACAAAATTAATTAATTCAAATTAATATATATAACTTCAATTAATTTATTACTTCTGTTATAAAATTTTATGGCCAAAACTTTATTAACAAAGTATATATATATATATATATATATATATATATATATATATATATATATATAATATAATAATAATAATAAAATAATAATAATAATAAAAAAATGAAAAGCACACTTGCAGGCAATCTGCAATCACGTGTCTCTCTCTATATATATAAATAATGAAATTCCTAATACATGACAGCAGCTTTTCCCTGCACCATATGACAATAATTTTTTTTTATAAACAAAACCGTACCTTATATATATATATATATATATATATATATATATATATATATATATATATATATATATATATATATACCTGTCAAGCAAACAACTTATATATATTAATATATATACCCTACTCCCATCACTGCTATTAAAACTTACCGAAAAAGAAGAAAAATCACAAGGTATAGATTTCTCTTCTCCAAATTGCAGTGTAAAAGTATTTTTCTCCTCTTTTTCCTTTACAGCCGCCGTTGCCTCTTCTTCTTTTTTTTCTGATTTGTAGCGCATGTATGATTTGGTTTTACTTATTTATTTATCTTATTGTGTCTCTAAATTTTAATAGGATTTTAATATTACCCAAATATAAATTAGACCCAATTTGTATAAAAGCCCAAATTAATGTAGTCATATACTTATAATAGTCCACACAAATTAAATACAATTTGACATAGACATAAGAAAAACTCAATTAATCTATGAATTTAAATATTATTATTATTATTATTATTTATTTTATTTACCGGGTATTACACTGTTTATTGCTACTGTGACTATGTTGGTGCTGGATATTGGTGATTTCAATTGGTGATTTCAGTTTTGTTATTTTAGAACATAGGAAGAAGAAAGAACAGAGAGAGAAAAAGGGAGAAGAAAAGAAGAGGAAAGAGAGAGAAAAAAGAGAAAAAAATTATTTTTGCTCCGTCAGCAAATTTTGTCCACGTGTCTGCTCCGTTTGCCTCGGTGGCAAGTCTGTTAACGGGAGGGGCATAATTGGGCTGAATTTTGTAACGTTAAGGGTACTTTTGGAAGAAAAAAAATTAGTTTAGGGTGGAAGTGGGACATCTGTGTAAACATCAGGGGTATTTTTGGACCTTATCCCTATAAGAAAATACTATATAAGAAATAAAATTGGTTTGAGTAATACCTAGAGTTGCATCCCCGGCTGCTACAGTTTCTTGAACGGTCATGTTAAAGACGCTTGCGGTTGATTTCGGTGGTTTGTTTGTTGATGTTAATCCCGTTGTCACCAACGTCCTGCTGCCTTTTCCCGTATTCACATTCTTTGCCTCCATTCTCCTTCTTGGTCAGTCTTCCACCTTATACTCCATTGATTCACACTTAAAACATATAGACTTTCCCTTTATTTCCTTTCCTTTTATCGTATATGTGACAAAACTATCTTTTGCCCCTTCGTTATCCTAGCTATCACAAATGTTGTTACAGGGTCAGTTGATCCTCTAAATCCTAGCAGTAGGAACACCTTAAAATCTTTGATGTTTGTCGTTTGTTTAACTGGCTGATCTTCCGGCGACTGATATTCAGTTCTGCATAGCTTGATCGTCAATATTCACAAAATTCCGTATCGGGTCTGGAGGTTTTCTAGCTTTGTTGACACGTTCTTCTGTCCGTGTATTTTGTTTTCATCTCATTGGCGGCATTATTATAAATTATTCTTACATTCTAAGCTTTATCGTATACATATAACGCAAAATTTTTTATTCGAATAATCATGTACTCAAAATATTAGATTTTGAAAATTTGGTTTTCTGCATTAACCAGTACTCATATAATTAACTACTATCTTTATATCAACTTATTTCATTAATCCCACATAGACTCATATTCATAACACTTGACATACCATAGCACATACTGCTTTAATCATCCGCTATCCCTTTGTGACTCAAGAGTCGGGAATCGCTGCCATAATTTATATAAAAGTTGAAAATTTTTACCTTATACAAACATACCTATCATATACATAACATAGAATCATACCTATTCAAGTAATACTAGTACTACTTATTTCGTACGCCTCCACTAAGGATCAATTACTTAGAAATCTGTCTATTCCTATTATCCTCAATAATCCTTTCACACCTAACTACACCTAGTTCGTCCAACTTACCATACATTATGAGTTTAAGAACTCGACATTGACCACATATTCTTTAACTATACTTTACCTATTAGTTATACTATCATTTCTGGGTCTGGAACTATACTTTCCAAAATAACCACCTCATTGAGGTAGCTTTCAATGTGAGCCTCTATTTCAGCTATTGGCTTTGATATTGGCTCAGTTATGGAGGTTGACTTCTTCTTTACGATTTGAGGGTATCCTAGTCCTTTTCTATCTGACATATACACACCTAAGTTATCCTGATTATCAACTAATATATACACACAACAATTAATAGTTTTATATAAGTTATCTTTTATTTGATTTGACGATGAACTTATTCAATTCATCTCCTTTTTAAACTCTATATGAGTTATTTGTATTTTCAATGTTTCCCTCTGTTCCAAGGTTATAGCCTAAGGTCTAGCCCACCTAAGGTTTTTAACCCTAAAGCTCTGATACCATGATGTAAAGACCCCAAACTTGGGTACTTGCAACCCGAACTCGGTGCTTCTTGATACCATTTCTATGAGCGGAATAATACTAATAATAATAACAATAATATAAAAATCAAACTTAATTTATATTTATCAGAGTCTAATCCCAAGTACGTAACCTTTACTATAATTCCTTACATGATAGATAAAATATATCATTGTATTAATACAGTCTAACTATTACAAAAGATACCATTAAACATATATTGTTTGCTTTCCTTTTCACTTGTTCTTGGCCGAACCTTCTAGTTGACCACACTTATCTGAAAACATTTAAATTTATGCAAGGGTGAGCATTTGAGTGCCCAGCAAGTAATAACAATTATAACTATATTTAGCTGAAAGACTTAAATGTTTTCTTTGTACATCAGTTCTACAACGAATTTATAGTTGTGAAGTTTACTGAACCGATAATAATAATAACATAACAATTCTATCTCAAATTTTTGAAACTACGTATAGACTATATATATAGGGTAGTCGACATACTATGAACATTGTTTTAAATTTTTGAAAAGGTTTAGCAGAACTTCATCTGCAAACCGTCATAGCTTACGGGCACAAGGGTGTACATCCCATAGACCCTGTATTGATCAATACTACATTACAAGAACGATAGGATCGTTCACTCTGTTCGCCTTGGGCGCATAAAAGTTTTCCCATGATCGGGATGTTCATAATTAGATTGGAATCCGAACTAAAACAATTTGATTGGATACAAAAAGGTTTTTATCATATTCAACGACATTTCAAAATTTGTGTCTAGCTAATCAAATAGCTTGGACTTATATATATATATATATATATATATATATATATATATATATATATATATATATATATATATATATATATATATATATATAGGAGCCGGATCAGGTCCGGACGTCCGGATTTTAACAAAATCCGGACCTTTTTTTTCTTTTTTTTTTGCTTTTTTTTTAAACAACTAAAAAAAATAAATAAATTATGGAACTGAAATTTTTCCATAATACAGTGTTTTGGGCGTGATTTGGATGCCTATACCAAAACATTTCTGTACAGTCTGGGCAGACTGTACATACATTGGTTGGTATAGGTATTAAAAACACACCCAAAACACTGTATTATGGAAAAATTTCAGTTCCATAAATTTTTTTTTTTTTAGTTGTTTCAAAAAAAAAAAACAAAAAAAAAAAATAGTCCGCATTTTAGATCCTGTCCGGACTCCCGGACAGGATCCATTCTGTATATATATATATATATATATATATATATATATATATATATATCTGAATTATTATATACTAACATGTTGATAAACAATGATCGGATATAGAATATATCACAATAGGGTTAATAATATAGCATAATAATAATATAATTTTGAAACTTCTTACTCATGTCCATTGCATAAAGGAAATGCAATGGTAAGATATTTGCCTGATGCGCTGCTTACAGTTCGTAACTTAGTTCTATCTTTTATACCAAAACCTATCATTAATAAGATCATTTGATCGATTAGAATAACATACTATAACACATCGCATTGCTTATTGCAGTCAGCACATAACATAATCATATTGTCACACATATTCAACAGTCATAGAATCACAAACGAACATTAATACAATCAAAATATCTAAGTACAGATCAATTTCTGAAATCATTTCGGTGTACCGACGACTTTATCGGGTAATTATCGAGTCTAAGACTCTATCCTGTATCTCAATATCTACAAGTATCAGTCATATTATTTTTAAATGACTTGTAATAACTTTTAAACATTTATTATAATTTATCACAAAATTTCAAACATCGGAATCATTATCAAATGATTTAAATAATAAACAATTCTATTATCATTAATATTTAATTAATATTAAACTATTAATGAAACCATTGCCAAAATATTAAAGTTATTTACAATAACTCAAAATACTTTTAAAGTATTAATATTACACTTAAATGATTTTTAAAATTATTTTAAATAATTATCATTAATATTAAAGTATTACAACATTATCTATCAAAATATTAAAAGTCATTAATTATAACTTAAAATATTTTTAATTCATTAATATCCTTATTAAATGATTTTTAAATAAATAAAACCATTTTAAAACTATTTATTTAATATAATTATTAAATAAAATTAATATCATTTATTATTAAATTAATATCATTAATATTAAATTATTAATGAAATTATCTTTTAAATATTAAAAGTTATATTTTATAACTTAAAATAGTCTTTAAACACTTTATTTTTATTTAAAATGATTTTCCTAATATTAAAATCATTTTTAAGCTAATGTATTTAGTATAATTATTAAATAACTTGAATATCATTAATAATAATTAATTAATGAAATTTACCTTTAAATATTAAAAGTTATATTTTATAACTTAAAATATTTTTAAACTATTTATTTTCATTTAAAATGATTTTTCTAATATTAAAATCATTCTTAAACTAATTTATTTAATATAATTATTAAATAAATTAATATCATTTAATATTAAAATATTAATATTTTTCATGACAAAATATCAAAAGTTATATTTATAACTTAAAATACTTTTATAACCTTTAAATCATTTTTCTATAATTTTTAAATCATTAATTCTATTTTTCATCATTTATTTAATATATTCAATAAATAACTTAATTATCATTAATATTACTTAACTAATGAAATTCATCAAAAATATTAAAAGTTATCAAAAATAACTTAAATTATTTTCTTATACCATAATATAATTTTAAATAATTTTTCATGTATTAAAATCATTTTTAAATAATTTATTTAATATTATAATTAAATAAATTAAATACTTTTAATATTCCATAAATATTAAATATTTATGAAATATATTCAAAATAATTAAAAACTAATTTTTGGATTTTAAAATAATTTTTAATAATTTATTTAGTATTTTTCATAATTAAAAACTATTTATTACTAATTATTTAATAAAAGTAATTATTTTAAAAATTAACTGTCGCTAAAGACCACCTATAGCGACAGAACCGTCGCTATAGGTGTTCTTCGTGTTCTTCATTAAACCCAGAAATGCATAGTCAGTTGCTACGGTGTCACGTTTGACCAACAATTTCTCCATGGTCCTACGATATTCTGGTCAGCCTAAAGTGTTTGGAGTGTAATATAAGTGCAATACTACCATTAGAAATCGATAACATGGCCATAACACAACAAATCAGAGAGTTATTAGCAGTTTAAAATCTTGTCAGACATGTTCTTGAGATTCTGGGCTGACCAGAAACTCAAGGGTCCTATTTTGAAGCTTTGGATCTTTGATTCTAAGCTTAGTTAATTCGATATAACAGTTCAGTCATGTAGTAGAGATGTTAAGGTACACAAATCAAGCATTATATCATATTAACAACATCACAACTAAGAGATTTGATCCGGTCAACGAGTCGGTCAGCATCTGTTCTTGAACATTTTTGGGTTTTCTAGAAATGTTCTTGAGCAGTTTCGTCAACCCATGTTTGACCAACACTCAAACCGATTCTGTTAAGAATATAAGTGATCTAAAGACTTTAGTATGTAGTATTCATGTCAGTCTACAAGTATAGCACATTAACATGATCAAAACACTTAATAGAAGCAAGATCAAGCGCTTGAAAAATCACTGTCAGGCGTTCTGGGTAATTCTGGGCTGCCCAGAAACAGCCGGTCAACCCTCTTTGAAGATGCTTAATAACTTTCATTCTGTAACTGATATGGACCTTATTCAAGTTTCATATCAAAGATCTCATGACATACTACAACTTCAAACTTTCAAAACACAAAATTAACTAAAGATCACAGAGATATAAGGCCTGATATTCGTTGTCAGACTTCATTTTTAAACTTTTTCTAGAATTTGAAAAACATCAAATCCGAGCTTCTTGATGTTATAGATCTAACATCCAGCAACCCAGATCACTTATAGACACTACATAGAACATATTACAACACTTAAACATAACTTCTAACAGAAGATCAAGGTTCGAAATTTTGGTTCCGGTTCTATATCTTTATGCATCAATTCTTGATTCTGATCTTGTGATTTGTTAACGATAAACGTTGGGCTATGTTTTGGGACTGGTATACTACAACATTTCGAAGCTTTTAGAGAGAGAGGGTCAAGGATGAATATGGGTGACCAAATGGGCTAAATGATACACTTTCTCTCTCTTGCCCCTTATATAATTCATGGATGCATTGGATTTGGCTGAGTTGTTGTCATTTGAAGTCAATGGAGTTGTTGGATTTGGTCACCAACTTCTCCTATTGTCAAAATCTATGGCTAGCTTCAATTATACAAGAGGGGCAAAATGGTCTTTTGATTTTCCAATTTAATGGCAAAATTGTAACTTGTCAAACCCTTAGGGTTTAACCCTAAGGTTTAACACAAATTATAGGATTTTCCAACTAGGGTTTGTACAAAAAAAATACAAATAAATAAATAAATAAAATAAAACTAAAAATTTTAGTTTCTAAAAATTGAAATTAGGGTTTCCTTAATTAAATTAATTTTCTAATTAATTTATTAGGAACATTAGGGTTTAATATCTCTAATTATTATTAACTTTGCTAATTTAGCAATTAGGGTTTAATTTTAAATATTAGAGTTTCTAATATAAATATTAGGATTTTCTAGAAATTTAATATTTCTAAATATTAATTAGGGTTTACCAAATCAATATAAAATTCTATAACACTTCACCTTAATCGTAATCACATAGTTACATAGCAGTTTTGAACTCAAAGTGAGTTTTAAATTAGGGTTTCTAATTAAGGTTTCTAACATTTAGAAATTAGGGTTTTTATGTTTAGAAATTAGGTTTTTTAATTATAATATAAATGTATAATAACTGTCATTAGACACATTAACATAGTATTATAACTACAAAATGACTTAACAAATTCTTTAAAGTCGTAATTGACTTTCGAATTAGGGTTTCTAATCAATTAGAGTCCATAAATATTAATTAGGGTTCAAAATAATTAGGGTTTTTAAATTACTAACTAGGGTTTTTCCATAATTAGCGTTAAAACCGATAATACAAATCATATACCACATAACACGTGACATTCATAACATAACGTAATTACTTGAAATCTTACAGTCTTATTTGACTATCGAATTAGGGTTTATTAAAATAATACTAGAGTTTTGTAATACTATATCATAATTGACAACCATTATCATTGTACACATATGTTTTACATATTCATAGAACCGAATTAAAATAATATTATATTAATATTCTCATTCATTGATATAAATCCAAAATTAGGGTTTGAATTCCATATCTGATTTATCTGTCATATATAACATTAATAATTAAGTTAAAAATAAATAACTTAATTAATCCGAAATAAATTCATATAATAAAATAATTATTATAATCATTCTATAATCATTTCATATATTATTTAAATAATATAATAATCATGTTTTCATAGAACATAATTAATAAAAATATTTTCACTGTAAAAATTATTTATTATAAGAATATACTTTATAATAATCAATAATTATAAAATAAAATTATTTGCAAACATTCATGTAATAAATATATTTTTATTTATTATATAATTATATACACATATTATCTAGTACAAATCCTCATCCTAAAAAAAATTAATATGCAAAATTTCCTATTTAATTATATAGAACACAACTTGTCAAACAGGTCATCAAGTACGTGGCAATGGGTACCTATTCTTGATGGTGACATGATTCAACTCCCGGTAATCAATACAAAGTCGCATACTTCCATATTTCTTCTTCACGAATAGAACAGGAGCATCCCCAAGGAGACGTACTAGGACGAATGAAACCAATGTCTAACAATTCCTGTAGTTGGGTTTTTAACTCCTGAAATTCAATAGGAGTCATTCGGTATGGGGCTTTGGATATGGGTTTTGTACCGGGTTCAAGGTCGATACCAAACTCGATTTCACGCTCCAGGGGTAGGCCAGGAAGTTCTTCGAGGAATACGTCAGGGAATTTATTAACAATAGAAATATCTTTCAAATCTGGCGTATTTTTGTTTAAATCTGTGACATGAGCTAAGAAATCTTGACATTCGTTTTTCAATAAATGAATAGCTTTATGGCTTGAGATGACCGTGATTGATTTTAATGATTTGGTCGCTTGAATTCTCATAATAGGTTGATTAGGAATATGAAAGCTAACAACCTTACAAAAATAATTAATTTTAGCATGATGAGTATTTAACCAATCAATCCCTAGAATCACGTCAAATGCAAGTATTTCTAAAGAAATAAGATCGACAGGTAACGTGCGGTTACCAATTTGAATTAAACAAGACTTATAAACAGTGGATGTAATGAAGGTTTCTCCCAACGGAGTTTCAACCGATAAGTCAAAGTCTAATTTCTCCGGAGTCAAATTTAAACGTTGAGCGTAAGTAGGAGAAATAAAAGAATGGGTAGAACCGGTATCAAATAAGATATAGACTTCACTAGAGTTTATGATAAGCTTACCCGTGATGACATCGTTCGGTTTCGTTGGTTTCTGGGAGGTCACGACAAATGCTCTCCCTTGCACTACCGGCTTTGACTTTTCTGGGACGGCCTTTGGTTCCTCCCTCCCAGCTGAACTTGTCTTCGGTGAACGACAAAATTGGGCTAGGTGACCTTCTCTTCCACAATTATAACACGCTTTGGATGGCATCGCCCAGTTTGGACTAATGTGTCCCTCCCCTCCGCATTTGAAGCATATTATAGGTGGTTGTTCTCCTTCCTTAGCAACGGGTGCTGGTGCTGAAATTTTTCCATCATTGTTGAATCTCCTCTTCTTGAAATGTCCACTCTTATTGTCTTGGCCATGATTACCACCGAAGTAGTTACCATTTCTGGCATGTTGATTTCCTCCACGTTTGTTGTCACCGCTTCGATGACTGCTACCACTGGTATTATCATTTTGTCGGTTGCTTTCTCTTGGTTACATTGACTCGTTATCGCGCTCCAATAGCTCAGCCCTATTTACAACATCTGAATAAAAACGCAGTTTATGAGAAATTAGATATTGACGTATCTCGGGTTTCAAACCTCTTAGAAACATCCGCGTCATTCTCTCCTCATTATCAACCAAGTGAGACGCAAAACCGGGATAACTCGGCAAACTTAGCTTCGTACTGCGATAATGAGGACTTTTACCACATCATTTGTAACATTACGGTCATGATTATACCGAATAATCCCTGGTCATAATCATACCAAGTCCATCTATGCACTACAGGCCACAGATGACTTTCAACAAAATATAAACATGAGGATGATGACAATGATATAAGAATTCAATAAAACAAGTTCAAGAATTATTTTATACAGGAATCAATAACGTCCAAATTGTCAACATGATACTTCTTTGTGGAGTAAAATTCAAGAATGCTCAGAAGAATATTTCCATGAAAAGATACTAGATGAAGCGCAAATATCAAGCATATTCCACTAATTTCATGGAGTATAGAAGTCAAAACTTTAACCAACTGAGTATAATAACGAATGGAATAACAAAAGAAATCACCAGACATGCGATAGAGCGTACAGACAGGTTATTCCAATAGAATAATAAATAACGGAACCAGGTCATGCGTAAACGCACAGACAGGATGTTCCAACAGAATAATAAAGAACGGAACCAGGTCATGCGTAAACCGCACAGACAGGATGTTCCAACAGAATAATAAAGAACGAAACCAGGTCATGCATAAATGCACAGACAGGATGTTCCAATAGAATAATAAAGAATGGAATAACAGAAAAATTCCACTAACACTAATGATCCGATTGCTACTAATTTATCCGATAAATTAGTCGATTTATCAATATAACCCCTAGACATCAATTATCATCGGAATAAATGTCGATCTCCACTAATACTAATAATTCCAACACAAGGAAACTATCAAATACATCTTAATACCCAAAAATTATCATCGGATCATTAGTGTTAGTGGAAATCGACATCTATTCCGATGATAATTGATGTCTGGGGGTTATATTGATAAATCGGGTAATTTATCGGATAAATGAGCAATTAATTGCTACTAATTCACATGCTTATATAACTATTTATTCACATGTGTATACTATTGAATCACATTCATGTACTATTAGGGGAGTTGGTGCAAGATTGATAATACTTGCACGACTAAGTTAAATATAGAGGTATAGATGAAGGTACTATACTGTAATTCGTATTTTTAACATGATTATACTATTGATTCACATGATTGAACTATTGATTCACATTATTTACTATTAGGGGAGTTAGTGCAAGTTTGATAATACTTGCAGGATAAAATTAAAAATAAAGGAAAACAGGAAGGTATTATACTGTAATATTCTGAGTCCCAAAATGTGCAATTATCGAAACTATATTTTTATATAAATAGAAGCTCATTTCTTCATTATTTTTCACCAATTCACTCAAGCTATAGAGCATTTATTATAGAGAGAAAGTATAGAGAGAAAGAAGAAGAGAAGTCTGCTACCTCACTATTCTAGTATTCAGTTTCTTTCTAAGGTAAGGGGTATTATTTCTTTCGTCTTCATGAAGAGAACTTCTTTTATTCCATTCTTTATCATTATGTTGGAATAACATGTCTATGCCAAGTACCGCATACATGGTGAAATTCTTCTGTTATTCCATTCTTTATTATTATGTTGGAATAACCTGTCTATGCGAAGTACCGCATACATGGTGAAATTTTTCTGTTATTCCATTCTTTATTATTCTATTGGAACATCTTGTCTGTGCATTTACGCATGAACTGGTTTCGTTCTTTATTATTCTGTTGGAACATCCTGTCTGTGCGGTTTACGCATGACCTGGTTCTATTCTTTATTATTCTGTTGGAACATCCTGTCTGTGCGTTTACGCTTGATCTGGTTCTGTTATTTATTAATCTGTTGGAATAACCTGTCTGTGCGCTCTATCGCATGCCTGGTGATTTCTTTTGTTATTCAATTCGTTATTAAACTCATTTGGTTAAAGTATTGACTTCTATACTCCATAAAATTAGTGGAATATCCTTGATATTTGTGCTTCATCCAGTATCTTTTCATGGAAATATTCTTCTGAGCATTCTTGAATTTTAATCCACAAAGAAGTATCATGTTGACAATTTGGACGCTATTGATTCTTGTATAAAATAATTCTTGAACTTGTTTTATTGAATTATTATATCATTGTCATCATCCTCATGGTTATATTTTGTTGAAAGTCATCTGTGGCCTGTAGTGCATAGATGGACTTGGTATGATTATGACTAGGGATTATTCGGTATAATCATGACCGTAATATTACAAATAATGTGGTAAAAGTCCTCATTGGCCGTAGTGCATTGATGGACAGTTGTTGGCATGATCATGACCATTAATGAATACACATATATCCTTGGCCCGTAGTGCATGGATAATTCGTGGTCGTGAAACTAAAGAATATCCTTGGTCGTAGTGTAGGGGTGATTCGATGATGTGGATTATTTATTAAGCTGAGTCTCAGCGATAAAAGTAATAAAAAACCTTTTAAATCATAGAAGATAGTAGATTTTATTCTCTACTTGACTTTTTTAATGGATTGCTTGTTCCGCTGCAGTTAAACTTGATGTCTATTGTATTTTATCAGTTTAACATTGTTGAAGGCTAATGATAATTTATTATGCATTATCTTAGTCATAATATTTCTTACTGGGCTAGTTGAGCTCACTCTTTCTTTCATTGTCCTCTTTAGGAAATGAGAATATAGTTGGGACAAGTCGAGGAATAGAGTGATGGTCCAGATAGATGGCTATAGTAGTTCTCACTATTATGTAAAATAGTGTGATAATATATGTAATAAAGACTTTATTTGAGTTTGTATACTTTCTACGAGATATTATCCGTGTTGAAACTCTCAGCTGCATATCAAAGAAGTTTGTATTTAAATTTTGTACCATGTATTTGGCGACTCAAGATGGGTGATGTATACCTATTTTGGGGGCGTCACAAACTTATTCATCATTAATATTATAACTCACAATATTTAATAACCAGATCGTTCCCAGGAAAGAGGGGGCTTTCTGATAAGGATTTCTCCTTATTGGCGCGCAATTAGGTGACCAAACCTCTCATTGACAGAACTTCTAGACATTGTCAATATTGTAAATAATAATATGAATAACTTTGTCGTCTCAATTATTGATTCAATAATATAAAATATTATGCAGATGATACTGTGACAATAATTGAATTAATAATATGAGAAATATGATGCAGCAATTACTGTAGCAATAATTAAGTATAACTGAGTGACTTCTCACGTAAGCATCAATAACCAATACCGTGTGCTACTATGCAACCACGCGTATAATATTGTACTTTTACTACCGGGTAGTTCAACAGTTTTAACGGTAACACTTTCGCCGTTATTTTTATAAAAAGATAATTCTGTCGTTTTCTTACTACGACAATACTTCCGTTTTGGGGTCCACCAATGATTGTGTCGTTGTACGAATATTCCCTGTTAAAATGAATATTCCCCGACCAATCGATTATTATATAACCACTTGCTTACTTTGCAAAATTTATAAATAATACCCACAACTATAACATTATATCATATCCACACCATAATATTCAAAAATAAATTTCGAGAAAATTTAATCTTTATTTATAAAAGTTGGGGTCTTACAATAGGGTTAATATGTTGCATGTCAATTAACACTTGTTTTATGGTAGTGTTTGAAAATGGCAGCTGAAAATGTTAACAATGGAGTGAATGAGACCGTGGAGACGCCTCTAATCACCAACCAAGATAATGTGAAGTCAGGCGAAGAAGGAATTAGAGATATTCATGTGATGAGTGAAGAATTAATAGTTGCACCCGAGCTAGTCGCAGAGGTAGCGGCTGAGGGTGAGGAAGAAGAGGAACCTGAGGAGAATTTATTAGAAGAACTTTATGATCAAAATGTAGAATTTTAAAATCGTATTCATGAGTTAGAAGAATAGGTTGAAGAACGACAGACGGTTGTGGAGCAAAGGGATGTAACAATTCAAAATTGTGTTACCCGATGTGCGATGCTTGAACAGAAGCACTCTTTGGTAGAGTATAAGATATTAGAGCTGGAATCTAAGAATACTATGATCAAAATTCTGATGAAAGAAGAAACAACTGAACGAATGAGAATGGAAGATGCATTGGAAAAAGCAGCACGACGTGCTGATATTGTAGAAAAAGACGTCCGATCTAATAAGGCCAAGATAGATAAAATGGATTTCTCTTTTTGGACAATAATTGGGAGAATCCAACATCGAGTTCAGAATTACCCTGTGCAGAGCGGTCAACCCCAATTCAATATAAATCGGAGAGTAATAATTCAAATCATGGATCAGGAATACGACGAAGTAATTGAGGGTTGAATGTACTCCATAGCGAAGTTAATTCCAGTTTAGAAGGTGGCACCAAAGGCAGATACGGACAAAACAAAGTCGGTGGTTTCAGGAAGAGCGTTTTTTGTGACTTCTCAAAAAGCGAGTAACCCATACGAAGTTATCACGGGTTACTTAATTATAAATTTTTATGAAGTTTATACCTTATTAGATACCTATTCTACCAATTCTTTTATATCTCTTGCTTACGCTCAACGTTTAAATTTGACTCCGGAGAGATTAGACTTTGACTTATTGGTTGAAACTCGGTTAGGAGAAACCTTCGTTACCTCTACTGTTTATAAATCTTATTTGATTCAAATTGATACCCTAAAGTTACCTGTCGATCTTATGTCTTTGAAAATACTTGCATTTGATGTGATTTTAGGAATCGATTGGTTAACTACTCATCATGCTTTTTGTAAGGTTGTTAGCTTTCATAATCCTAACCAACCTGTTATGCGAATTCAAGCAACCAAACCACTAAAGTCAATCATTGTCATATCAAGCCACAAGCAAAGAGCCCCGAGCCTTTCGCTGGTAACTTCCTTGTATGGAATGCACTGAAGCCGAACTTTTCGTAGGGGACGTTGTGAATAACGGTGGCAAGTTGATAGGTATCAATGTGACGTACTATCCAAGTCTTGGATGAGAGTCACAGTTTTGGATGATATTTCTATTGTTAATAAATTTCCTGACGTATTCCTAAAGAACTTCCTAGCCTACCCCTAGAGCGTGAAATCAAATTTTGTATTGACCCCAGTACAAAACCCATTTTTAAAACCCTAAAATATTTCTTCACCTAGAACGAACGTATTATGCGCAAAAGTCATTGGCTCGAGCTGTTGAAGATTACGACTATACCATTCAATATCATCGTGAAAGAGCAAACATGGTAGCTGACGCATAGAATAAAAGATTGTATGCGTTTATGAGTGCGATGTTATTAACACAAAAACCCATTTCGTATAACTTATAAATGATGAAGATAGAGTTAAAAACTCTAGGGACCCACGTGAAGATAACAACTATACGAGTAGAATCGACTTTAATCGATAAAGTTAAAGCAGCTGAAGCTACACATCCAAATCTGATGAATGTGAAGAAGAAGGTTCAAGAAGGCATTATCTCAACCCTCGATTTAATTGGCCCATTTAAAATACTTGATCGAGTAAGAAATGTGGCCTATAGACTCGTTTTACCGCCAAGTATGTCACGTGTTCATAACGTTTTTTTTTCACGTATCGATGTTACGTAAATATGTAGACGACCCGAACCACATTATTGTATTGGAATTAGACGAGATAGAAGAAGATTTACCGTATGAGGAGATACGTGTTAAAATCTTGGATAAGAAGGATTCTATTCTACACTCAAAGGATATACCTCAAGAGTTAGAATTTGAAGTGAAGTCAAGGTATCCTCACCTATTCGGCATACCAGGTATGTACGTAAATTTTGAGGGAAAAATTTCATAAGGAGGGGAGATTGTAAGACCCCAAATTTTATGAATAAAGATTTAATTTTCTCAAAATATTGTTTTTGAATATTATAGTGTGGATTTGAGATAGTGTTATAGTTGTGGGTAGTATTTATAAATTTTGCAAAATATGCAAGTTGTTATATAATATTCGATTGGTTGGGGAATATTCTTTTTGTCAGGGAATATCCGTACGACGGCACAATCATTGGTGGACCTCACAACAGAAGTATTGTCGTAGTTAAAAAAAACAGAATTATCATTTTATAAAAATAATGGCGAAAGTGTTACCGTTAAAACTGTTGAACTACTCGGTAGTAAAAGTACAGTAATACGCGTGGTTGCATAGTAGCACACGGTATTGATTATTGATGCTTACGTGATAAGTCACTCAGTTATACTTAATTATTGCTACAGTAATTACTGCATCATATCTCTCATATTATTGATTCAATTATTATCACAGTATCATCTGTATAATATGTTATATTATTAAATTAATAATTGAGACGGCAAAGTTATTCATATTATCATTTGCAATATTGACAATGTCTAGAAGTTCTGTCAAGGAGAGGTTTGGTCACCTAATTGCACGCCAATAAGGAGAAATCCTTATCGAAAAGCCCCCTCTTTCCTGGGAACGACCTGGTTGTTAAATATTGTGAGTTATAATATTAATGATGAATAAGTTCGTGTTGATTAAAGATGAAATTGATATTTCCATTGTGTTGGAATTATTAGTATTAATGGAAATCGACATCTATTTAGATAATAATGGATGTCTGGAGGTTATATTGACCAATCGGGTAATAATCGGATAAATGAGCAATTAATTACTATTAATTCACATGATTATAACTATTTGTTCACATGTGTGTACTATTAATTCACATTCATTTACTATTAGGGGAGGTGGTGCAAGATTGATAATACTTGCATGACTAAGTTAAAAATGGAGGTATAGATGGAGGTACTATAATGTAATTCGTATTTTCACATGTATAGAACTATTGATTCACATGATTGAACTATTGATTCACATTATTTACTATTAGGGGAGGCGGTGCAAGTTTGATATTACTTGCAGGACTAAATTAAAACTGAAGAAAAAAGAGGAATGTATTATACTGTAATATTTCGATCCCCAAAACGTGTAATTATCGAAACTATATTTTCCTATAAATAGAAGCTCATTCTTCCTTCATTTCTCACCAATTCACTAAAGCTATAGAGCAATTATTATAGAGAGAAATTATAGAGAGAAAGAAAAAGAGAAGTCTGCTACCTCACTATTCCAGTATCCAGTTTTCTTTTAAGGTAAGGGGTATTATTCCTTCATATTTATGAAGAGATTTATTTTCTTTCAATACTAGTAAGGGTTGTTATTCTATTCTTTATTATTATGTTGGAATAACCTATCTATGCGAAGTACCGCATACATGGTGAAATTCTTCTGTTATTCCATTCTTTATTATTCTGTTGGAATAACCTGTCTGTTCGGTCTGTCGCATGCCTGGTGAATTCTATTGTTATTCCATTCTTTATTATTCTGTTGGAATATCATGTCTGTGCGGATTACGCAACCTAGTTTCCTTCTTTATTATTCTGTTAGAATATCCTGTCTATGCGGATTACGCATGACCTGGTTCCATTCTTTATTATTCTGTTGGAATAACCTGTCTGTGCGGTCTATCGCATGCCTGGTGAATTCTTCTGTTATTCTATTCTTCATTATTCTGTTGGTAAAACTTGTCTATGTGGACTACCACATTCATGGTAAATGATCCTTCGTATTCATTCCTTATTAAATTATGGAAATGATCTGTCTATGTGGATTACTGCATGGCGGGTAAAAATCCATTTGCAGTTTCATATATTCTATTATACTCAGTTGGTTAAAGTTTTGGCTTTTATACTCAATGAAATTAGTAGAATATCCTGGATATTTGCGCTTCATCTAGTATCTTTTCATGAAAATATTCTTCTGAGCATTCTTGAATTTTACTCCACAAAATAGTATCATGTTGACAATTTGGACGTTATTGATTTCTGGATAAATTAAATTATAAATCTTTAAAATTTATCCTTGAACTTATTTTATTGAATTCTTATATCATTGTCATCATCCTCATGTTTATAATATGTTGAAAGTCATTTGTGGTCTGTAGTGCATAGATGGACTTGGTATGATTATGACCAGGGATTATTTGGTATAATCATGACCGTAATGTGACAAATGATGTGGTAAAAGTCCTCATTGACCGTAGTGTATTTTTGGACAGTTGTGGTCGTGATACTAATGAATATCCTTGATCGTATTGCAGGGATGATGTGGTTTATTTATTAAGCTGAGTCTCAGTGATAAAAGTGATGAAAAACCTTTTAAATCATAGAAGATAGTAGATTTTATTCTTTACTTGACTCTTCTAATAGATTGCTTGTTACGCTGTAGTTAAACTTGATGTTGGTTATATTTTATCAGTTTAACACTGTTGAAGGCTAACGATAAATTATTATGCATTATCTTAGTCATAATATTTCTTACTAGGCTAGTTGAGCTCACCCTTTCTTTCACTGTTCTCTTCAGGAAATGAGAATATAGCTGGGACGACTCAGGGAATGGATTGACGGTCCAGATGGTTGTTTTAGTAGTCCTCACTATTCTATGAAATAGTGTGATAATAATTATAATGAGGACTCCCTTGAGTGTGGATATTCTCTAGATGAAAATATTCTTGTTTAAACTCTCAGCTATGTTTTGTCGTATTTTACACGGTTGTTGTGTAATTAAGTTGTATTTGAATTTATGTACCATGTATCTGGCGACTCAATATGGGTGATGTATACCTATTTTGGGGGCGTCACAAAGCCCATATATGGAGTTTTTACAAAGCGACAGTCTTTCTGCTGAAAAGAAGGATGCAGTCACGATAAAGAAGAAAGCATAACGATTCTTCTTACAAAACTGAGAGTTGTTTAGAAGAGGGTTTAATGGCAAGCCCTTATGGTGTTTGGAATTAGGGGTGGCCAAGGATTTGGTTTACCAAATGCGTAAAGATGAACACCAAGGAGGAGGCAAGTTGTATAAACAGTTGATTGATCATGGTTACTACTGGCCTAGAATGGAAGGGGATTGTTTGTCACATTTGCCAAGAAGTGTCACGTTTGCCAAATTCATGGAAACTTGATTCATGCTCATGTTGTGGATTTGTGGACCTTAGCAACACCATGGCCCTTCCATACATGGGGAATGGATCTTATAGGCCCTATTCATCCCAATTCAAAGGACAACATCTGGATCATGACCGCCACTGAGATGTACACAAAGTGGGTAGAAGCAATACCCTTAAAGAGGGCTACAGGACCAACAGTGTCAAATTTCATCAAGTAGCATATTATTTGTCGTTTTGGGATCCCTAATATCATTTTATCAGACAATGGAACTCCCTTCATCAATAGGGACGTCAAGAGCCTGATAGATAGATACAGGGTAAAGCATTAAAAATCATCTCCTTACTACCCGAAAGGCAACGGACAAGCAGAGGCCACAAACATAACTTTGATCAAGATTCTCTCGAAAACCCTTGATGATCACCCGAAAACATGGGCATAACATTTACCAATAGCACTATGGGCCTAACTAACTTCGAAAAGAAAGCCTACAGGTGAAACCCCATACGTGTTAGTATATGGTTAAGAGTGTGATGCCCCCAAAATAAGTATACATCACCCATTGTGAGTCGCCAAATACATGGTACAGAAACAAATATAACCTCAGTAATACAATTGTCGTGCAAAATATGATAACACATATACTGTTAGTTTGAATACAAATACTGTATAATAGATAGTATACAAACTAAAAATTAGTCCTCATTACAATTATTCAAACACTATTTTACAGAAATAGTGACTGCTAAAACATCTTTCTAGAACCATCACTCTATACCCCGACTAGATCCTACTATGTTCTCACATCCTGAGAAGAAAAATGGAACGAAAAGGAAAAGGGTGAGCTCAACTAGCCCAGTAAAGACTATTATGACTAAGATAATATATAACAAATTATCATTAGTCTTCAACAGGGAAAAATCTGATAAAATATAATAGACAACAAGTTTTAGATCAACAACTGTAGGGAAAATAGCAATCCATTAGAAGAGTCAAGTAGAGAGAGAATTCTACCATCTTCTAAGATTTAAAAGTCCATCATCGATATTTTATCCCTGTAACATCAATCAATATACATCTTGAATCAAATATTTATCTTTGCACTACAGGCCAAAGATATTCATTTGTATCACCAGTTGGTCATGTTCATCTCAACACTTGTTCATCTTTGCACTACGGGCCAAAGATATTCATTGGGTAATCATTCATCTTTGCACTACAGACCAAAGATATTCAGTAATATCATCATTTAGGACTGAGGATGATGAAAAATATCTTAAAGAAAACGAATCCAGCGAGACAAAAGATCAAATATTAGGGTTTCGTATTACAGTTTATCCAAGTTCAATAATACTTCATAATAACAAAATTTGAAGCAGAGTTCAAAAATAAAGATCAAAACATTGATACAATCAAAGATAGTGACCATAATAGACATCTTGGACTAAAAGAAAAAATTTCATTTTTCGGTGAATAGTGTCGTATACGTGAATATTAACCCTGACACAAAAAGTTCTAAATTTGATAAAAAGTTCAGACCAATATTTTGGCATAATGATATTGAAAGAAATAATATCATTTACGAAGAAAATAACATCCCTTACCTCAAAATAACCGTACTTCTGACTGAATTTCGGATATAGTGCTAACTGAAACTTGCACTGAATAGCAACTCTCAAAGTATCAAAATACTCACAAAAATACGCTCGATAATCTAGAGAGAAAGAAAACTTATTTCTGGTGTGATTTTCAATTCTAACCTAAGCGCCTATTTATAGGAAAATACTAGAACGCCAAATGAGACTAAAATAATAGAATATTATTTTTTTTCTTTTCTAACTTCCTAAGCCACTCACCAACCAGCACCTCAATTCTGAAAATTTCAGCAGCCCCATGTGCATTCAACACCAACCAAAAAGTGGGTCCCACCCATAATTTAATAAAAATTATTTTATTTTCTGAAATTTTAATAATTCATAGAAAATAGCCTATTTAACAGAAAAATACGAATTTTATGTCCATTCCACACGAAATTGAATTCTCTACAACTTTACAGAAGAAAGTTTTTCCAAATTCCAAACAGAAAATATTTGAAATCCACAAACGGATTATTTTCAACATCTCTAAAATTCCATAACAAATCATTCATTCATTTTTAACGGTTCAAATTTTTTGGATATATACTCAACTTATATATGTATAATATATCCAAAAATCACAACGATCTAACGGTCGGATTAAAATTATAACTCACGCAATAGAGCTTTAAGAACACCGATTTGATGTTTTAATACCTCCAATCCGACAAAATACTGATAAAACACCTCAACATTAATTCCTTCATTTATAACAACATAAATAAATCCATCCTTTATATCCACATAAAATAAATATTTCCTTATCATATAAATCAATAATTAATTATTCATAAATAATATTACAGAATCATAATTATGACAACCAGGTCGTTCTCAGGAAAGAGGGGGCTTTCCGATAAGGATTTCTCCTTACTAGCGCGCAATTAGGTGACCAAACCCCTTTCCTAGACAGAACTTCCTTAAACATTGCCAATAATGCTCTCTAATAATATTATTCAAATAATATAAATTATTGATCTGATAATGGAGATATTGTGAAATAATAATTATTGAAACAATAATAATATAAAATATCAACGCAACAATTATTGAATCAATAAAATAAAATATTAAACAATAATTACTGTAACAATTATTGAGTGGTGCCTTTTTACGTAAGAATCAATAATTCAAAAAATACTATGCAAAATCGTGTGCTACTGTGCAACCACGCGTATTACTATATTTTAACCACCAGGTATTCCAACAGTGTTAACGGTAACCATTACGTCGTTATTTATAAAAACTCAAACTTGTCGTTTTCTTCATCTGACAGTTATTCTGTTATGGGGCCCACAAATGGCTGCGCCGTTGTACGAATATTCCCCGACAACAAGAATATTCCACGGCCAAACGAATATTCCCCAACAAAATGAATATTTTATAACCACTTGCTTATTTTACAAAATTTTCACATTTCACCCATAACCAAAATATTATATCAAATTAACACTTTATTATTCACAATAATAATTATAGGAAATTTGATTTTATTTATAATAAGTTGGGGTCTTACAAAGAGGTTGTCTTGCCTGCTGAAATAGAAATCCCTTCGGCAAGGATTAGACTCCAAAGCTTAGTCGAGGAAGAGAACCGACCAGCTGCCCTAGAAGCCTTAGCTGACTTCCGAGAAAAAGCTAAAGAAAAATTAGAACGGTACCATGAAAAACTGCGACAACAATACAATACTGCAGTGGCACCTCAACAAATTCTGGTGGGGGACTTGGTGCTCAAGACAGCGAATCAAGTCATGAGGGGAACACCAACCACCAAAATTTTTCCCCAAATGAGAAGGCCCGTATAGGGTGCGAGAGATCTCTGAAAGTGGCGAACGTAATGCTTTTCGTTAAAAGCAACATGATTATCAATAAAATGTCAAACTTTCACTTATACTTGAATATTTTTCTGATTTTAAAAAAAAGTATGGATTCAAGTGTTAGTTTACGGAAGAAAAAAAAACGTGTTTTTTTTTACAAAATTCATGTTTGCCTTTTTATTATTCAAATTGTTGTGTTAGAATATTAATTTGAATAACTTGAGATTCAATGTTAAGCATTGAGTCTTAAAAAAAGAAATTCAAATTAGAAACTCTATTCTGATAAATGGAAAATATGTAAATGAGTTTTTTTATACAGGAATAAAAAAAACTACAAAAAAATCATGATCTAAGGGCCATGACATATCAAACTGAAGTGGGGGCAAAGCTAAGGCCTCCAATTTAGCAATGGCAGTGTCACGAGCCTTCACATTGGCAGCTTTCAGCTTCTGAAAAGTTTGGATATTTAACTTTAAACCTTCAAGTTAGGTATCCAGTTTGTTTGTAGTTTTCTCAAGATCTGAAAGTTGTTCTGAAAATGAGTTATTTTCATATTGATACATAGTAACCTCTGACCGTAGTGCAACGATCTGAAAAGTGGAACTAAGAAGATCCAACTGAGCGGAAAGGGAGACATATCAAAGCCAACAGTAGAGAAGTCATTAAGCTCACTTCTAAATATATCTTAAGTCTTCGGCTCGCAAAGAATAGAAAGAAAGACTGTGCAATTCAAGAATAAGGCTAGAAAGTCGATCCAAAAAGAAAGTCTGGACGGGGGCCATGCGGATAGTCAGACGGTCAAGTGTTTGTGGAAACCAAGTTAAGAGACGATCGAGAATTTCCTGACTTGAAGAAGATATTTGAAAACCCCTCCAAGAAATAAAATCTCCACTTGGATTGAAGGAAACTCTAGTAGGAGCAACTTCAGAAGCCACCATAAAATCACTCAAGACAAAGGATGAAGAAACAGGTGGCTGATGTGCTGCTGATGACTCCTTAACAAAGGATGAAGAAACAGGTGGCCGTTATGTTACTGATAAATCCTTGAAGCCCCAGTAGGAGGATAACCAAGGTCATCACTAGATGGCAAGGTGACGATATCTAGATTAAGAGCATCAAATAAAGCAAGCGACTCGACAGATAAAGGCAAATCTTTCTTTTTACCCTAAAAAAAGAGAAGATAAATGATAAAACATAATATATTATAGAGGAAGAAAGAAAATATGTATAGGTCAACTAAAGAAAATACTCACACTGATGGATAAAGAGTCGTGAGATGTCATAGAAAGCGAAATGTCAGCAATAAGCTCAGGCGGATTCCTCCTCGAGAAAATAGGAGCCTCACCGGTACCTTCTAGACTCTCATGAGGAGGTGTTATAAGAGGATGTGAAGAGAGAGTTGTAAAACCCACAACATGACCCGAACTCACATCAGATAAAGAATCATCAACATCAAGACTAACACGATCATCATGTGGTGAAGAAGACTCGATGGCAACAGTGAAAGGTTGTGGAGGGCGACAAGTAGTGGAAGCCGAGACCGTCTCACTTACAACACCCGCAGGAAACCCAATAGGAACATCATCATTTTCTTCATCAGCCTCGACAATCTGAAAAATAAGAAAATAATGACAAAGGGAAACACGAAAACAACTGTATGAATGGATGAAAGACAAATGAAAATGCTACAAATTTAACCAAAAAGTTTGCATTGTTTCTTGACTGGATCCTCAGCTGCCGACATACTAGAGCTAGCTTTATCAAAGGGGTGCTTTGACAAAGGCTTTAAGATAAGTGTTTTCCCATTTAGCATTCGTCTAATGACAGAATGACTAGCAAGGACCACGATAGAATCTGTATGGGGCATTACCTCAGAGTTAGTAATAGCAGATGCTCTCATTTTAGAGGGAGTAACTTTGATTTCCTCGACAGCAAAGGATCCCTGGGGAGAAACTGGAGGAGATATCCGAGATGAAACCTGTGATGGAAGATTCAAGGAAGTAGTAGGGACCTGTGCCGGAGGAACGATTGAGTCTGCTGACTGAGGAGGAAGAGACTCAGACATTAAAGCCTTACGCTTAAGAAGCCGAGTACTAGTTGGCCAACGCTCCAAACGAGTATTAGTTCTAGGAGAACATAACATTCTGGCCCATTGAAGACATTCAGGAGGAGAAATTAGTGGAGAACAAATCATAGTATCATCCTGCCATTTTTTAAGGTTGATGAGCCAGTAGCTGCGTTCAAAAGTAGTAAACCGCCCTTGCCAAGAATCATCTGGTATAACGAAATGAAGAGGGTCATAAGGAGCAGTAGATGGTTTTGGAAATTCCCATTCAAATGAGGATGATGTGGGGACAAAATTGAGGAGATCACTCTCGTAATCCCTCTGGCAAGAGCGGCCGAAAGGTCAATTCTGGTCAAATCCAAACTGCCTTATGACTCTATGAGGAGAGTAAAGTACGGTGCCAAAAACATCATCCTCAACAAGATAGGGAAGTTCCGCAACTCGGAGGAATATAAACCAAGAAAGTGAAGAACCAGTCAATTCCCTGACATTTGAAAAATAACGAAAGTCCCTCTTATATAAACAAGGCATAAAACCTCCCTCTGGAATAATGGTGTACGGACGGGCAGTGAAACAAAAAAATTTATCAATATAAAGCCACAAATCAGAAGTAATCCTATTATCAATCCAGCGAGCGTTGCAAGGAACAATATTGGGCGATGAAAAAGGGGGTGGATATTTCCTTTGTTTCTGGGACAAGTGCACAGATGTAGAATGGCCCCAAAAGTGCTCGAGGAGGAAGATCTGAAGAAAGGAACATGGAACGAAGCAATTCACGTCATACCTGAATAAATGAAAGAAATATTGATAAGCAAAATATATATATATATATATATATAATAAATATAATAAATGAGTGAAACTGAAAAGGGGTACCTTCCGACAGATTCTCTCATGGCAAGGACAGTTTCATCCAAGCGACAATACAAGGTCCCCAAAAAGAGAGCAGCAAGAAGAACCTCCAGACCCCGAGACAACAAAGCTGCTAAGCTAAACATACGGGTCGAGGGGCCGTCCATAGGTAACCCAGGGAAAATAAAGTGGGACAACCACATAGCCATATAAGAAGTTAAAGGAAAATGACAAGGTTCCTTATGAAGAGCAAGAACGAACTCTCTATAAACAGAACTATTCTACTGGCCAGACTTATAATCCCGAAAGAAATAACGGACCCAAGATAGCCAGGAAGTCTCCAGATGGTTGGGGGTCTGAAAGTCTAAAAGGATTATATTGCCTTGGAACCTCATGGTGTAATTGGAAGCCTGTTTGAAGGCTTCTATCAAATACGTGACACATTTGGTATCCCTAGGTGACATGCTAGATGAATCACAAGAAGCTGAATCAGTAGCAGGAAGGCTACAAGATATAGTTCAAAATAAATACATAACCCAAGAAAAATGAGGATGAATTTACAAAACAGAAGAAAGAATTACTGGTAAATGGCATAGACATCCTCTAGAGTAGGGGTGAACTCCCCCCAAGCGGTGACAAATGTACATGTAGAAGAGAACCAACGTGAAATCAATAAAGGAAGGGTGTCATAGTCCTGTTGGATACGAAGATCTCTACATAATTGAACCCAACGCAGAATCTCAGCTTTGTCCAGCAACTTCACATAATCGGAATTCCCGAGGATCTCGTCGGTCCAAGGTTTCCATCCCTGAAGGCAACTAGATGAGTCAGACAGGAAGCGAATGGAACTGAAAGAGTACTCCTATTTTTCGATGCACATGCGGAGAATGTGAGCAGAGCAGAGAAAGCTATCTGCACTTTCTCCAGCTGCAACATATAGAAATACACCCCCTTTGTCAGGTGGATGAAAAGTTTCATGATCAAAATTCTTCGTTCATTCCCAGAAGTCATCAAAAGGCCCAAAGAAGGGAGCTTTTCTCCACTCGCTAATGAAGGGGATGTCCTTAGTAGTTTTTGGGTCCGCAGAACGTTTGTCAGAATTAACCTACAACGAGGGCGATTTAATATGAGAATTCTATGAAACAGGAAAATGAAGTAGAAAGCATTCGAAATATAGTACTTATCATGGTAAATGAGAAATTATGAATACCGAACAAACGAGGTCGCCTTGGAAACAATTTCTTTTTGACATTGTCCGGCGCAAAAAAAGTCTAACCTCAAATAAGAAGATTTAGCCCGGATAAGGATGAGATTAAGGGACACCTGAAAAGAAGAAGGAACAAAATTATCAAACGACGAAAAACCTTCTAGGGTTCGGTCACCTCGGAATTCGATTCACGTTGAGATTCGGCCTCCTAAGGTTTAGCCACCCTGGGATTCGGTCCCTATTAGGGTTCGCCCGCCCAGAATGGTCCAAGTATGGTAACTTGATTCCTTTCTTGGTTCGATGTTTGATTGATCGGAACAAAGTGCCGCTCGAAGTTTCTTAAAAGTAAGTCTTTCTTTTATATTGGAAAAAAACGCACACCACATTCCTGATTCCTTATTTATATCTAAAATTAAAAAAAAAAAAAAGAAGTCAGTGAACCGACAGCTTGTGGCGGAGAAAAAAAAAGGTGACAAATTTATAAATAAAAATAAAAAATAAAAAAATAAAATAAAATTAGAAAGAACGAATTATAATGCATAAATTGTCACATCATGTTTATTGAGTCTTAGAAGGAAAATGTTCCTTTCTTTCTTATGAATTATAATTGTCATAGTGCTGGGGTGTTTACTAGATGCCAACCTTTTTCATGTATCTTGTTGCGTCAGTGTAGTATCCTTAAGATATGCACAGTATATTACCCATCACGAATTAAAAAATAAATAAATAATAATAATAATAATAAATAGATAAATAAAAAAATCCCTGCAGTATAGAACTTGCATTAAAAAAATAAAAATCAGTACAACACATTAATCATGAAAGGTTGTGAATCAGAAAGGTGTAATCATAGTATGTTTCCTATTTTTAGGCTTCATTATTTTTTTAATATTATACTTTCCTTCATCATCATGCTATTCAGAAAATTTCAGTTATGCTAGTGAAATTAAGAGCACAAACAATGACATCAGGCTTTAACGAATCTGATGCAACCAAAAAAAGAAATTAATTCCAGCTGTGCAATATATTCACATGGAGAGAACTAAGAAATTCAGTCGCTATTACCTGAACGTGAAAACAAATCTATGCGATCGCGTAATTTTTTCTCCCTAAATTAGTTTCTTGAGGCTTCTCTCCAATACAATACTACTAATATTGTATTTCTTTATCAGCCACAAAGAAGAAACTCAGCCTTTTCCTTTCTATATATACAATAGTGATAAAGCACAAAGTATTCTACTAAACTTGTTATTCTACAAGAATCAATCTCTGTGAAATTGTTTTATTTTAGAATTCTAATTGTGGGTGTTTGAAGTTTGAACCAATTTCAAAATAAATAAATAAATATTGTACTTTAAAAAAATGTGTTAAGCACTGTTTTTGTTAATAGAATATATACTTATATATCCTAATATTTTATTATATGATGTCACTAATTTTTACCCACAAACCAATTCTTCTTAAGGCATATTTTACTGTTACGTCTGCCTTTCTAATTAATGCATATGTCAAGTATTCTATTATGCATCTTCATTTACGAATTATGAATAGTTTATATATATTATTAATTGTTGCAACTAATTCTTCGATTGACAAGTTTTTAGATTTAATTTGATTGAGCAAAATTTGGAAACAAATTTGATAAATGATTTTCAAGATATTTTGGGAGAGTTCTCTTAGGGTTTCTTTCTCATAAGATTTTTTTTGTTTTTTTACGAGGCTTGCAAGATCGATCTCCGCGGATTATTCAGATAATTGAAGCAGGATCAAAGACTAAGAATATTTTTGCACGATCGTCACTCCTGAAGGGCGTGACTCACGTGCAGGGGGCAAATGTGAGTCCGAGTACAAAATTAGGGCTCAGTGTGATTTAAAGAATAAATGAACCGGGAGAGTCTCCACGTGTCCGAGGCGAGAAGGCTCGTGGAGAAATTCATTTTGGGAATTGATTGAGAGATTGAATTGGTGGCTAGAAGGACATGATGATTTAGGCAATTACTTAAGTAACTAATGGTATTTCTGGAATTTCTGCTGAAATCACATGCCATGCATAAGACCCAACATGTGTCAGGCACGTGACCATTTTTCCAGGAAACTCTTTAAATACACCCTTCATTTCCATAGAAGGAGGGTTTTTTGGATTCTCTCTAAACTGAAGACTCGGAAGAACGCTCTTGAATCCTAAGGTTCTGTCACGTGTTACTCGAGCAATTGCTTACTTGTTCTTCTCTCTTTCTTCAACCACTCAATCAAGACCGTACTCTTTGCGGATTTCTCTCCCTCCTCAGTCAACACGAAACCCTAAACCTAGTAAGGTACAGGTTTTCTTTACCTGCAAAGGTATTGTAATAAGTTTTTTTAAGGAAATAAAATTAGTATAATACTAATTTTATAAAGAAATATAAGTTGAATAAGGAACCAGTCAAAATAAGACGTTTTATATAATATTAGTATGTTATTTTTATTGAAATATATGTACAATAATTAAAGTTTAATAAAATTATATTATACTTGGATAATATAGTTTAAGAAAAAGAAAATTCTAACCATATTATTTTCATAAATTAATTTGTAACTATTATAAAATATGAGTGTAGTTATATTTCAAGTATATAGTATGATTTTATTATTAGTAGGTAGTACATATTAATTTTAGAAGAAAATTATTTTCTTTCGAAAATCACCTTATCAAATATTAAACTATATTATATATAAATATATATTATTATAGGTATAAAATAATACATTAACCAATATAAAGTTTAATTCAATTGTTAAATTAAAATTTAATATTGAAACAAATTACTCTTTTCAATAATATTATTATAAAAAATACAATAAAAACTAAACACATACAGTCATATAATATGGTGATTGGAAATAAAAATAAGTAATTTAATTTTACAATTATACAATCATAGATCATCTTATCTAATATATTTGTTGTTATATTATTATTATATTATTATATATTATGTTATTATTATAAATTTCAAAATATGATTATATTACAATATAAGTAATTTAGGATAGATTCCCATAGAACACATACGAAATAGTTTTTACTTCCTCTGTCCCAAATTAATTGTCCAGTTGCGACTTTTTTTAGTCAAATTGACTATTTTTATAATTAATAATTAAGCATATATAAATATATTTCTAAAATTATAAAAATTGAGATTAGTAATAACTTGTATATACTTTCTTTTGATTATAATCTCTTCAACTATATTTTAGAAAAAATAGTAAAAAGATTAGTTTTAAAAATGGTCAATTTGACTTTAAAAGTTAAAACTGAGCAATTAATTTGGTACATAGGGAGTACAAAATTAGGACAAATCATTTAGATATGACTTGGAGCTAATAATAAAAGAACAAATTATTGAAATCAATAAAACAAATTTTCAACCTTAAATAAATCCACTCCTTCATAGTGATTGAAGAAAAATCTAAAGAAAATAACTTAATGCGTTTGTAAGTTTAGAAGGATGGGATGCGAAGGGGAAGGAGTAAGAAAGGATGGGAAGAGATTATAATTTTCCCTTATAATGTTCGTGAGTTTTAAAAATAAAAGGAATTGATCGATTTTAATGATATTTTTTCTTGTTTGTAAGTTTAGAAAGAAGAAAGAGGAATATATATATATATATATATATATATATTATATATATTATATATATATATTATATATATATATCCAAAACCACTCAAATCGGTGCATTTCGGCAAGGAGGGAGTAGAATGGATGTGTGTATAGATTTGCTCAGATTATATTGATAGTTCGTACATGATAACAGTTGAGTTACAGCAATTGCTACAGAAATCCTTTCCTAACCATAGCTGCATTACCATGTAAATTAATTTCTAAACTTTCAAGTTAATAAAATTACAATAAAAAAGCTTTGCTTCATGTGTAAAAGAATTTTACTACAAAAAAATTAAAATGTGAAAATACAAAAAATGTTGTCTTTAATAAGTGGGAGGGGATCTGTGATAGGCTGAGATTGTTGATGAAAAAAACATTTGTCTGACTCCTGCCTTAATAATGAGAAAAATGATAGCTGATGCATCCTGTGAAGTGAAAAAGTATTAAAAAAATCAGTATCTTTTTATCATTTTAATTCTGTGTATTAGCATAATATAGAGGAAGAACATAATGTGCTCAAATAGTTGTGTAAAAATGGTACATACTGAAATCAATCTAGCCCCAAGACATGCGCGTTTTGGTGAAGGAAGTGGTAGTAATAAGCGACCAACACCATAAATTGCCACCGAGAAGAAATGAAGAACCAAGCTCAATGGTTGGGGGTTTAGACCAGATAGCAGAGCAATCGGACCATTTGAGAAATGCCTCCAAGGCTCAAGTAATCAAAACACGCTTGGCACATTTCATTTCTTGCTTGATTACGTGATGTACAAAATACCTAATAAAGGGCACCTGCCAATCTGTTTATTGTTGATGCCACTGGCTGCAAATAACACAATGCAAGAAGATATTAGCTAATAATATTCCAACTTTTCTTGAAACTAGGCTTAATTGGTTGAGTTTTGATACTGTTACTTGTACTAAACTGCTGCAAGATAAAAAATTTAACTATCCTTGCGTAAGTGCAATAATGCCCTCGAGATATTTTCTCAAGGAAGGGTGCATCATTGAAGTTGCGTATTGGCCTAAGAAGATCTCGAAGCACAACAATAGCAGATAGAGAAATGTCATTCCTCCTCCAGTTAAAGGATGTCACATGTTGAATGCACTCTCCTAGTAAGAGTTCTCCAGGAGTCGGATAAGGATCAGTGACATTCTTCTATTCGCCATTGTTCTTATGTTTCCTTCTTCAATGCTAATATGAAGGCCTGTTTAGATCAAGATGAATCTAAAATGCACAAAACCATTGATCAGGATACACAATATCACAAACTAAAAGGCAAACTAAGATAGAGGCCTAGAAGACATTTGAAAATCACATATTAAGTTGTAGTGTTCAATACAAGGAAATTCTATATACCTGAGGAGCCACCACAATTTTCAAATTAATGTGGACATATCACTATTGCCAATAGAGGGTACCTTTTGTTCAAGTATATCAACATCGAATCTCAGTGCTACTAATGTGATATAACAAGATGGACGAAGGATTTGCTAAGATAATATGTCCATGATTTGGATATGGAAGTTGACAGTTTTTTATGATCATGGCAATAAAATGTGATGGAATTTCAACCTGCATAAATAAATTGATTCCATTATATTCAGTAGAAGAATACAACAACAAGATAAAGAACTACTATTGTTGCCATGAAAAAATTATAAGGTTGCAGATCTTTTGTGAGACCCCAGATTTTATGAATAAAGATTTAAATTTCTCGAAATATTTTTTTTGAATATTATGGTGTGGATTTGATATAATGATAGTTGTGGGTAGTATTTAATTTTTCAAAGTATGCAAGTTGTTGTATTATATTCAATTGGTCGGGGAATATTCGTTTTAGCAGGGAATATTCGTACAACGGCGCAATCATTGGTGGATCTCACAACGAAATTATTGTCGAATTGAGAAAACGACAAAAATATTTTTATTAAAAATAACGGCGGAAGTTTTACCTTTAATACTGTTGAACTACTCGGTAATAAAAGTACAGTAATACGCGTGGTTGCATAGTAGCACACGGTATTGATTATTGATGCTTATGTGAGAAGTTACTCAATTTTGCTTATTTTATAGACCCCCATTTACCTATTTTTCAAATAATCGGTAGAAATTATTTAAAGATGGGGGCCACATGTGGGGCCCATATGTGTTGAAAAACTGATTTTAGAAAGGGGGTGGGAGGGAGTTACGTATAGGGGATGGAGTTATATATATTAAGTATGTGATGTGTATATAATATATATATATATTATATATTATATATATATATATATATATATATATATATGTATATGTTGTGTGTGTGAGTGAGAAATGGTGGAAAAGAAGTGAGAATGTGTATGGATGTGGATGTGTGTGATGTGGACATGTTGGTGGGAAAGTAAGAATGTGTATGTGAGTGGTGGAGTGTGTGAATATATATATATATATATATATATATATATAATATAATATATATATAATATTATATATTATATATTGCAAAACCCCAACTTTTGAATAAAGATGAATTTTCTATAAATATTATTTTTGAATATTATAGAGTGAGATTGATATAATAGTTGTGGGTAATATTTATAAATTTTGCAAAGTACGCAAGTTGTTATATAATATTCGATTGGTCGGGGAATATTCGTTTTAACAGGGAATATTAGTACAACAGCACAATCATTGGTGGACCCCACAACGGAATTATTGTCGGATTGTGAAAAGACAAAAATACTTTATAAAAATAACGGCAGAAGTTTTACCGTTAACTGTTGAAACACTCGGTGTTAAAAGTACAGTAATACGCGTGGTTGCATAGTAGTACACGGTATTAATTATTGATGCTTAAGTGATAAGTCACTCAGTTTTGTTGGTATTATTAATGTAATAATACAGAAAATCTTTTTATATAAAACAGAATACTTTTATAAAGCTATCTGTTTTATTAGACAATAATTCGATATATTATATTTTATTATGCATAGTGTTTGCATAGTGCCGGCATAGTAT
This sequence comes from Panax japonicus, assembly GCA_020205505.1. Classification (NCBI taxonomy): domain Eukaryota; kingdom Viridiplantae; phylum Streptophyta; class Magnoliopsida; order Apiales; family Araliaceae; genus Panax; species Panax japonicus. The sequence goes on from JAINUV010000518.1 coordinate 80,149, forward strand.
TTGCATAGTAAAATCTTTTATAAAGTTATTCGTTTTATTAGATTATAAATAGAATATATTATATTTTATTTTACTTTAAATATGGACCGTCAGATTAAAGTAAATAAATCTCGAACCGTCCATGAGTTTCGTTACTATGCATTTCATTTTTCTATAAATAGAAGCTCATTCATTCATTATTTTCTTACGAATTCATTGAAACTCTAGAGAGATAAACTATAGAGAGAAGAAGAAAAGTATTCTGCTACTTCACTACTTATATATCTAGTACTCTTCTACTTCAGGTAGGGCATATTATTTGTTGTATTCGTAAGGGGTGTTATTCTTTCTTATTCATGAAGGGAACTGTTGTTATTTCCATTGCTTATATCTGTTGGAACTAACCTGTATACGCGGTCTACCCTATACTTGGTGACATTCTTCTATTATTCCGTCTTTAATATTTTGTTGGAATATCCTATCTCTGCGTTTTACGCCGGACCTGATTCCGTCTTTATATTCTGTTGGAATATCCTGTCTGTGCGTTTTACGCTGGACCTGGTTCCGTCTTTATTATTATTCTATTGAATATCCTGTCTGTGCGTTTTACGCCGGACCTGATTCTGTCCTTCTTAGTATTCGGTTGGAATAACCGTTTATGCGAAGTACCAGCATGCCATGGTGATTTTTTTTTTGTTATTCCATCTTATTATTCTGTTGGAACATCTGTCGGTGCGAATTTCGCCTGACCTGGTTCTGTTATTTATATTCGTTGGAATAACCTGGTCTATGCGAAGTACTGCATGCATGGTGAATTTCTTTTTGTTATTCCATTCTTTATTATACTCAGTTGGTTAAAGTTTTGACTTCTTAACTCCATGAAATTAGTAGAATAGCCTTGATATTTGCGCTTCATCCAGTATCTTTTTCATGTGAAATATTCTTCTAATCATTCTTGAATTTTACCCTACAAAGTAGTATCATGTTGACAATTTGGACATTAGTAGTTCTTGGTTAAATTAATTCTTGAACTTGTTTTATTGAATTCTTATATCATTGTCATCATCCTCATGTTTATATTATGTTGAAAGTCATCTGTGGCCTGTAGTGCATAGATGGACTTGGTATGATTATGACCAGGGATTATTCGGTGTAATCATGACCGTAATGTTACAAATGATGTGGTAAAAGTCCTCATTGGCCCGTAGTGCATTGATGGGCAGTTGTTTGCATGATCATGACCATTAATGAATACATAAATATTCTTGGCCCGTAGTGCATTGATAATTGTGCTCGTGATACTAAAGAATATCTTTGGCCGTAGTGCAGGGGTGATTCGATGATGTGGACTATTTATTAAGCTGAGTCTCAGCGATAACAGTGATGAAAAACCTTTTAAATCATAAAAGATAGTAGATTTTATTTTCTACTTGACTCTTTTAATGGATTGCTTATTCCGTTGCAGTTAAACTTGATGTCTATTATATTTATCAGTTTAACATTGTTGGAGACTAATGATAATTATTCTGCATTATCTTAGTCATAATATTCTTACTGGGCTAGTTGAGCTCACCCTTTCTTTCACTGTTCTCTTCAGGAAATGAGACTATAGCTGGACGAGTCGGAGAACGAAGAGTGACGGTCCAGAGGATAGCATTAGTAGTCCTCACTATTCTGTGAAATATTGTGATAATAATTATAATGAGGACTCCTTTTAAGTTTGTATAATCTCTAGTAGATAATATTTGTATTCAAACTCACAGTTTATGTTTGTCGTATTTGTACACGACAGTTGTATTAGTAAGTTGTATTTGAATTATGTACCATGTATCTGACGAACCAAGATGGGTGATGTATACCTAATTTTGGGGGTCGTCACAACACACACCCACACACACACACACACACACAACATATATATATATATATATATATATATATATATATATATTTTGTCTTGCTTTGTTTGATTGGTTGAAGGTTTGACAACTTGAATATGTAGTATCAAAACTTTCATCCGTGAGTCTTCTAATTATTTCATCTGTGAAGAAATCCTTACACAGTGCCTTTCCATTCTCCTATAAATAGAAGCTCATTCCTTCATTATTTCTTAAGAATTCACTTAAACTCTAGAGAGAGAAAATTTTAGAGAGAAAGAAGAAAAGTATCCTGCTACTTCCCTACTCTTATATCCAGTTTGTTTTACGGTAAGGGATATTATTTGTTGTATTCGTAAGGGGTATTATTTCTTTTGTATTCATGAAGAGAAATTCTGTTATTCCATTCTTTATTATTCTGTTGGAATAACATGTATACGTGGGCTACCCTATACTTGGTGAAATTCTTCTATTATTCCATTCTTTATCATTATGTTGGAATAACGTGTCTATGCGAAGTACCGCATGTATAGTGATTTCTGTTATTATTCCGTTCTTTATTATTCTATTGGAACATCCTGTCTATGCTTTATGTATGACCTGGTTACGTTCTTTATTATTCTGTTGGAACATCCTGTCTGTGCTTTACGCATGACCTGGTTCTATTATTTATCATTCTGTTGGAACATCCTGTCTGTGCGTTTACGCATGATCTGGTTCCGTTATTTATTATTTTGTTGGAATAACCTGTCTGTGCGGTCTATCGCATGCCTGGTGATTTCTTTTGTTATTCCATTCTTTATTATACTCAGTTGGTTAAAGTTGTGACTTCTATACTCCATGAAATTAGTAAAATATCCTTGATATTTGCGCTTCATCCAGTATCTTTCATGGAAATATTCTTCTGAGCATTCTTGAATTTTACTCCACAAAGAAGTATCATGTTGACAATTTGGACGTTATTGATTCTTGGATAAATTAATTCTTGAACTTGTTTAATTGAATTCTTATATCATTGTCATCATCCTCATGTTTATAATATGTTGAAAGTCATCTGTGGCCTGTAGTGCATAAATGGACTTGGTATGATTATGACCAGGGATTATTCAGTATAATCATGATCGTAATGTTACAAATGATATGGTAAAAGTCCTCATTAGCCGTAGTGCATTGATGGACAGTTGTTGGCATGATCATGATCATTGATGAATACACGAATATCCTTGGCCCGTAGTGCATGGATAATTTGTGGTCGTGATACTAATGAATATCCTTGGCCGTAGTGCAGGGATGAGGTGAATTATTTATTAAGCTGAGTTCCAGCGATAAAAGTGATGAAAAACCTTTTAAATCATAAAAGATAATAGATTTTATTCTCTACTTGACTCTTTTAATGGATTGTTTGTTCCGCTGCAGTTAAATTTGATGTTTGTTATATTGTATCAGTTTAACACTGTTTAAGGCTAATGATAATTTAGTTTGCATTATCTTAGTCATAATATTTCTTACTAGGCTAGTTGAGCTCACCCTTTCTTTCACTGTTCTCTTCAGGAAATGAGAACGTAGCTGGGACGAGTCGGGGAACGGAGTGATGGTCCTAGATGGTGTATTAGTAGTCCTCACTATTCTGTTAAATAGTGTGACAATAAATGTAATGAGGACACAATTGAGTGTAGATATTATCTAGATGACAATATTTGTGTTAAAACTCACAGCATTTGTTTTGTTGTATTTTACACGACAGTTGTATAATTAAGATTATATTTGTATTATGTACCATGTATTTGGCGACTCAGAATAGGTGATGTATACCTATTTTGGGGGCGTCACAGTTGGTATCAAAGCTTAGGGATATGATCCCTGGCTGAGATGTGAGACAAGAACTAGGAGGGGAGAGACGGGGAATTCCTTCGCTAGTATGATTTACCTAAGTTTACTTGTTATTTAATTGGTCGGTCAGAGTATAGGGATAATATATTATGTTATTTAACCCTTGTTTTGTGGCAGTATTTGAAAATGGCAGCTGAAAATGTCAACAATGGAGTGAATGAGACCGTGGAGACACCTCTAATCACCAACCAGGATAATGTAATATCAGGTGAAGAAGGAATTAGAGATATCCATGTGGTGAGGGAAGAATTAATAGTTGCACCCGAGCTAGTCGCAGAGGTAGCAGCTGAGACTGAGGAAGAAGAGGAACTTGAGGATAATTTATTAGAAGAAATTTTTGATCAAAATGTAGAACTGCAAGATCGTATTCGTGAGTTAGAAGAACAGGTTGAAGAACGGCAAGCGGTCGTGGAACAAAGGGATGCAACAATTCAAAATTGGGTTACCCGATATGTGATACTCGAACAAAATCACGCTTTGGCAGAGTGTAGGATATTAAGGTTGGAATCTGAGAATTTAAATATCAAGGATCAGCTGAAAGAAGAAACTACTGAACAAGTGAAAATGAAGGATGCGTGGGTAAAAGCCGCACGACATGTTGATATTGTAGAAAGAGACGTCCGATCCAAAAAGGCTAAAATAGATGATATACATTTCTCTTTTTGGACAGCAATTGGAAGAACCCAACATCGAGTTTTGAGTTACCCTGTACAGAGTGGTCAATCTCAATTCGATATGGATCGAAGATTGATGATTCAGATCATGAATCAGGAGTACGATGAAGCAGTTGAGGGTGGAATATACCATATAGAAAAGTCAATTCTAACGATAGTGATGACACCAAATGCTACCCCAGACAAGTCAAAGCCGGGTAGTTCAAAGGAGAGCGATTGTCATGACTTCCCAACAAGTGAGGAACCCAAATGAAGTTATCATGAGTAAGCTTATCATAAATTCTAGCGAAGTCTATACCGTGTTAGATACCGGTTCTACTCACTCTTTTATTTCACCTAGTTGTGTTCAATGTTTGAAGTTAACTCCGGAGAAGTTAGACTTTGATATATCTGTTTCAGCGCAGTTGGGAGAAACCTTCGTTACCTCAACTATTTATAAATCTTGTTCAAATTAACACTTTCATGTTACCTGTCAATCGTATCTCTTTGAAAATACTTGCCTTTGATGTGATTTTAGGAATCGATTGGTTAACTACTCATCATGCTTTTTGAAAGGTTGTTATCTTTCATACTCCTAATCAACCTGTTATGCAAATTCAAAGTAACCAAACCACTAAAGTCAATCAATGTCATATCAAACCATAAGTAAAGAGCCTGATCCTTTCGTTGTTGACTTCCTTGTGTGGAATGCACCGAAGCCAGACTTTTCGTAGGAGACGTTGTGAATGACGAAGGCAAGTTGATAGGTATCAATGTGACGTGTTATCCAAGTCTTGGATAAGAGTCACAGTTTTGAATGATATTTTATCGTTAATAAATTTCCTGATGTATTCCTGAAAACTTCCTAGCCTACCCCTAGAGCGTGAAATCGAATTTTGTATTAACCCCAGTACAAAACTCATTTCTTAAACCCTCAAATATTTCTTTACTTAAAACGAACGTATCATGCGCCAAAGACGTTGGCTCGAGCTGTTAAAGATTACGATCGTACCATTCAATATCATCGTGGAAAAACGAACGTGGTAGCTGACGCATTAAGTAAAAGATCGTATGCGTTTACAAGTGCGAATATACGAACCCACGTGAAGATAACGAATATGCGAGTAGAATCGACTTTAATCGATAAAGTTAAAGTCGCTCAAGCTACATACTCAGAGCAGATGAATGAAGAAGGTTCAAGAGGGCGTTATTCTAGAAGCAAGAATAGATGATGAAGGAATACTTCGAGTCAACTCCAGACTTTGTGTTCCTAACGATCCTGAGTTAAAGTATAAAATCATAATGGAGGGCACACACACCGTTTGCAATCCATCCTGGGAGTACCAAAATGTATCGTGATCATCGTCATACATTTTGGTGGAGAAATATGAAGAGAGAGATAGCATTGTTTATCTCAAGTTGTCTAACTTGTCAATGAGTCAAAGCGGAGCATCAAGTGCCAAAAGGTCCATTGCAACCAATTGAAATTCAGAATAAAAGTGAGAGCACATTATCATAGATTTCGTTATTGGTCTTCCCAAGGTTTCTCAAGGCATTGATGCAATTTGGGTCATTGTTGATAGATTGACCAAGTCTGCTCACTTCTTACCGATACGAGAAACTTATACACTTGAACGTCTTGCTCGTATGTACATAAACGAGGTTGTAAGATTGCATGGTATGCCAGTATCCATAGTTTCTGATCAAGACCCAAGATTCACTTCAAGATTTTGGGTTAGTTTGCAAAAAGCTATGGGCACGGATTTACGATTTAGCTCGGCATATCATCCTCAGACGGACGGGAAGTCGGAGAGGATGATTCAAACTCTTAAAGATCTATTAAGACTCTGTGTCCTTGACTTCAAGGGAAGTTGGGACAAGTTCTTACCATTGGTGGAGTTTTCCTACAACAACAGTTATCAAGCAAGTATTGGCATGGCTCCATTCGAGGCGTTGTATAGAAGAAAGTGTCGTTCTCTAGTATGCTGGGATGAGGTGGGTGAAACAACGTTGTTGGACCGGAGTTGGTACGTATGACTATGGAAAAGATTCAAATGATCCGGCAACGTATAACAACCTCACAAGATCAACAAAAGAGTTATGTTGATCTCCATCGAAAGGACGTAGAATTCGATATTGGAGACCATGTGTTGTTACGTGTTGCTCCATGGAAAGGAGTTACGAGTTTTGGAAAGAGAAAAAGCTCAATCCTCGATTCATCGGCCCATTTTTAATCCTCGATCGAGTAGGAACTGTGGCCTATAGACTCGCTTTACAGCCAAGTATGTCTCGTGTTCATAACTTTTTTACATATCCATGTTACGTAAATATGTGGAAGACCCGAACCACATTATTGAGTTAGAACCAGACGAAATAGCGGAAGATTTGACGTATGAAGAGGTTTCTATTCAAATCTTGGATAAGAAAGAACATATTCTACGCTTAAAGGTTATACCTCAAGAGTTAGAATATGACGAAGTGTCCTCATCTGTTCGGCATACCAGGTACGTACATAAATTTCGAGGGCGAAATTTCATAAGGAGGGGAGATTGTGAGACCCCAGATTTTATGAATAAAGATTTAAATTTCTCAAAATATTTTTTGAATATTATGGTGTGGATTTGATATAATATTATAGTTATGGGTAGTATTTATAATTTTTGCAAAGTATGCAAGTTGTTGTATTATATTCGATTGGTCGGGGAATATTCGTTTTAGCAGGGAATATTCGTACAACGGCGCAATCATTGGTGGACCCCATAATGGAATTATTATCGGATTGGGAAAAACGACAAAAATATTTTATTAAAAATAACGGCAGAAGTTTTACCGTTAATACTGTTGCACTACTCGGTAGTAAAAGTACAGTAATACGCGTGGTTGCATAGTAGCACACGGTATTGATTATTGATGCTTATGTGAGAAGTTAATCAATTTTGCTATTTTATAGACCCCCATTTATCTATTTTTCAAAATAATCGGTAAAAATTATTTAAAGGTGGGGCCACATGTGGGGCCCATATATGTTGAAAAACTGATTTTAGAAATGGGGGTGGGAGGGAGTTACGTATAGGGGATGGAGTTAATATATAAATATGTGATGTGTGTATGTGGTGTGTGTATATATATATATGTGTGTGTGTGTGTGTATGTTGTGTGTGTGTGAGTGGAAAATGGTGGAAAAGAAGTGAGAATGATGTGTGTGATGTGGACATGTTAGTGGGAAAGTAAGAAATGTATATATGAGTGGTGGAGTGTGTATATTATATATATATATATATATAGATATTAATGAGTGAGTGGATATTGGTGGAGAGAACATGTGGGGTTATGATGGAAGAAAGAAAATGGGTGTGATGGGTGATGTATGTGGTGGGTGACGAAATTGATGGAAAAGGGAAGTATTATATATTATATATATATATATTATATATAATATATAATTATATTTTGTCTTGCTTTGTTATGATTGGTTGAAGGTTTGACAATTTGAATATGTAGTATCAAATTTTTAACTGTGAGTCTTTGAATTTTCATCTGTGAAGAAATCCTTACACAATGCATTTCCATTCTCCTATAAATAACAGCTCATTCCTTCATTATTTCTTACGAATTCACTGAAACTCTAGTGAGATAAAATTTTAGAGAGAAAGAAGAAAGTATTCTGCTACTTCCCTACTCTATATCCGTTCTTTTACGGAAGAGATTATTTGTTGTATTCGTAAGGGGAATTATTTCTTTCGTATTCATGAGAGAAATTCTGTTTTTCCATTCTTTATTATTCTGTTGGATAACCTGTATACGCGGGCTACCCTAAACTTGGTGAAATTCTTCTGTTATTCCATTCTTTATCATTATGTTGGAATAACTTGTCTATGCGAAGTACCGCATGTATGG